>VDFB02327596.1:0-22246 GCA_007258455.2 Sequoia sempervirens
ACAATTGGAGAGATAAGTGATATATTTAATTAAAAGTCACGTTTTAATATTATATTCGAACGTTGACCCCTTGGCCTAGTCTATTGACTTTATGTTGTTTTGAAAAGTGGTCTTTTTGAGGGTGGTGCCTTCATTAATGATTATTTTATATTTTATATATTTCCCAAAGTCAAAACAAGCCAAAATGGACGCATTTATCAAAGTATTGATTTTAATTAAAAGTCAATAATAAGCTTGAAGGAAATGGACGCCATCTTTGGAAAAGATTAGGGTTTTGTCTTGAAGTGGAGTTTAGGGTTTTGAGAAGTCAACGAGAAAATTATAAAAGGAAGGCTTTGATCATCATTTGGCATCTTTGGTCTACAGTACTGTTATGCTGCCGGTTTGGCTCTGGGTTTGCTTCGAGGAATGAAGGCCTCCTAGCTCGGGCATCGCTTCTTGTTTGCAAGACAACAACTAGTGGTGATTTAGTCTAGTTTGTGAGTTCTTTGGTTTTCGTGCATTGTAATCATCATTGTGACTCTTTAGCTTTCTGTTTTCTGCATATTCGCTATATTCTAGAATTGCATGTTTGCTACAGCAGATCCGTACTTTCATTTGTAAATCAAAAAAGACAAAAAAATGTGTTGTGGGTATTGCATAATCCCATCCATCTAGGCTAGGCGCCCTTGTGTGCAAATTTGTGGAATTTTTAGAGAAGTTTCTGATTTTTAAAGGAGAAATCGCCCCTTTCAGCTGGGCCGTACATTTCAGCTGTCTTGGGAATTGTGCATTGAGTATTAGTCGCTTTTTAAGTCTGCTTTTTGTTGTTAGTTTGAGTGCCCTCTTACTAATAGTGATTTGCATTCAGTATCATGTTATTTGAGTAAGTATTAAGGGAGTTCCGAGCTATTCAAGAAATCTATATGCTGCTGGTTATATTTGAAAAATGCAGGACTGTCATAACAGTTTGTAGAAATCTGCATCTTCATTCTTGGATTGGGTGTTGAGCGCTCTCAAAGACTTTGCGGAGACTTCATTGGAGATTACCCAAGTTGAAAGAGGTTGGATCTGTTTATGTTCTTGCAGTTTTAAGCTTTACTTCTCAGCAAAGTAATTCTCTAATATTGTTACAACTCTCTTCATTTGCTGCTTCGCATTGTTAGCAAGATTTCATTTTTATAATGTAAGCTGGCAGTAGTACTGACGGCAATTTAGAGTCTTGCTTATCAAATTGTAATGCCCTTCTTTTCCTTCAGCATTTGACAATTGCATTTAATTTACCTCCGCCCTATGGTAGCTACTTTCCCACTCTAGGTTAGCAAGCACATTCTGGGTGTTGAGTATTTCCAGCTTTCAGCATTTCTTTTCAAGCATTGAATTTTGTAATCACTCCGCCATATGGTCGCCCCTCACTCCATACTGGATTGGGTAGCACATACTTGGTGTCGAGTTCCCTTCAGCATTTAGTATAGAAGATCCTCTGACCATATGCTCGCCATTATCGGCGCCATCCTTGGTTAGAGTTGCTTCAATACGTTTTGGTTTAGCTGCTAACCTTAACGGGTACTTTCGCTTGTAATTCTGTTGTTTGAAAACGAAAAAATTTGGCTCGGAATATTTCAATATGGAACCAAACTCTGTCTCCAACCTGTAAATGGTGATCACTGCGATGCTTATCATGTCGAGCCTTGTATTTGGCTTGACTCTTCTCCAACTGTGCTTCCACTACCTGATGAATTGCTTGGACTTTCTTGATGAACTTTAAAGCCTTCTCCGAATCATGGCATCCATCTTCAACATCGTCCTTCCCAAAAGCAAAATCCATCGGTGTCTTGGGCACGTAACCAAAACAAGTCTCAAAAGGAGACCTCTTTGTAGAAGAGTGTGCCACATGGATGTAAGCATGTTGCACATAATGAAGACTCTCATCCCACAACTTGGGATGTTTGCTGCAATAACCTCTGAGCAGATGCATAATTGTCTTGTTCACTACCTCTGTTTGTCCATCGTTCTGCAGATGGAAGGTTGTACTCTTCTTGAGTTTGGTGTCCATGAGTCCCCACAAAGCTGACCAAAATTCCCCTAGGAATTGAGAATCTCAATCCGATACAATAGAAGTAGGTAACCCAAAATGAACCCATACAAATTGAAAAGTACATATGAGCTGTCAATTCAGCAGTGACTTGTTTTTTACAAGGCATTAAGATACACATTTTGCTGAACCGATCAACTACTACAAACAAGTAATCATGTCCCTTCCTAGACATAGATAACCCCCCGACAAAATCCATTGAAACACTTTCCCATGGACGGGAAGGTACAGGACGTGGTGTGTACAACCCCAATTTCCTATTGCTAGGTTTACTTGTTGCACACATTACACATCCTTTAATATATTTTGATACAGTTTCTTGCATGCGAGGCCAATAATAGTATTTTTGCAATTGAGTCATTGTTTTGCTTACCCCAAAGTGTCCTTCAATTAATGACGTCTGTGCTTCTCTAATTACCTGTGCCTATTCACCTTTTGGAATACATAACTTCCCTATATGATACAACAAGTTATCTTGCACAGAGTAATCTTGCTTTTCTACATGTTTTCCTGTGATTAGAGCTGAATAGATTTCCTTAAAGTCTTCATCATTAGCATATTGTTCCTGAAAACTTTCATGTACCATGGAACTACCTTTAAGGATAATCAAAGCATTCATAACAGGAGGCCTTGAAAGCAAATCTGTTACTTTGTTATGGACACCTTTCTTGTACTTAATTACCAAATGAAACTGTTGAAGAAAACCCATCCACCTAAAGTGCCTACTTTGTTGCAGTTTAGACTGTGAGTGCAAGTACTAAAGTGGCTGGTGATCAGTGTGGATTACAATTTCTTTCCCCATTAAGTAGTGTTTCCATTTTTTAACACTCTGAACTAATGCATAAAGTTCCTTATCATAAGTAGGATAGTTAATCACTGCACCTGAAAAGGTTTCAGAGTGGTAGCAGATTGGTTTAATTTCTTGCATTAGTACCGCTCCCATGCCAAATCCACTTGCATCTATCTCAATCTCGAATGGTTGTTGTAGATCTGGTAAAACTAAAACTGGTGCAGTGCTCAACTTTTCCTTCAAAGTGTCGAAGGCCTTTTGCTGTGGACCTCCCCACTGAAAAGTTGTCTTCGCACTGGTCAATGTGTGCAATGGTGATGCAATGTAGAAGTTTGCAATGAACTTCCTCCAATACTGGACTGCACCTAAGAAACTTCTGACTTCTGTGATTGTACTTTGCTTAGGCCATTTTACAATAACTTCGACCTTTGCAGGGTCTACTTTCAATTGACCACCACCTACGACATAGCCTAAGTACACTAAGGATGTCTTAGCGAATTTGCATTTTCATATCATTACAAAGAGTTTTTCTTTTCTCAATACATCAAAAACTTTCTTTACATGACTTACATGATCTTACCAAGTTCGACTGAATACAAGAATATCATCTAGATAGACTATGACAAAATCATCAACAAAAGGACGAAAGACATCATTCATGACTCTCATAAATGTAGTTGATGCATTGCAAAGCCCAAAGGGCATGACCAACCACTCAAACAGTCCCTGTTTTGTCTTAAATGCAGTCTTCCAAATGTCACCTTCTGCAATTCTTATATGATGATATTCGCTACGCAAGTCTAACTTAGAGAAATAAACTGCATGTTTTAATTGATCAAGTAAATCATCAATTCAGGGAAGAGGATACCTATTCTTTACCATTATCTTGTTCAAGGCTTGATAGTCGATGCACATTCTCCAAGACCCATCCTTCTTTGGAACCAACACAATTGGAGAACCACAAGGAGATGTACTAGGACGGATGACTCCTTTTTCCACCAACTCCTGAACTTGCTTTTTGATTTCCTCATTCTGCAAAACTGACAAATAGTACATGTCAATGTTTGGAAGAGGCACATCCTGCTGTAAATGGATTTCATGTTGTATCTCTCTTAGGTGGCAACCCCTTTGGTTCCTGAAATAAGTCATCATAAGTAGAAACTATTTTGACCATCTCAGTTTTACGCTTTGGATCACACCCCTTAAATGCTTCAGCTTTTTCATCCTCTTGAGGTTTTACACGCATTAATACAAAGTTCTTACTAGAATTGACCAACCTTTTTATTTGACCAGCATTGACTAGTACAAGATTAGTCTTAACTTTGTGTGCACGTACAATGTATTATATCCCATCCTTAAAGAGATGATACTTATTTTACCCCCTATAAAAGATTACTTTTCTATCATACAGATAAGGACTCCCTAACACAAGCCCACAAATATCCAAAGGAACAACATCTACCTCTACCTCAGCAACAAAGTTTGCAGTGATAGAAAATTTCAATTTACACTATTTCGTTACCTGCAGTTGAGCATCATTGCAAACCCATCCAAGCGGATATGGCTTTGGATGAGGTGTTGTAGCCAGATTAAGTTTCTTTACCACCTCTTCAAATATTAAGTTGACTTGAGAACCCGTATCAAATAGTGTGTCAATCTTAGTGTGCTTAGTTACAACTCGAATATGAAACAATTCATTCTGTTGTTTATCAGCTTTAGGAGGTAGATACTTTACTTGTACTTGCATTTGCATTAGAAACATTTGCATCAAAAGAGAGAATTATACCTTTCCCTTTACCTTGGATCTCAGTAGCAGCAATCTGTGTTTCATCTCCGGAATCGGATTCAAGATCTTGTTGAATCACTGCAACAGTCTTTTGCTTGCCTTTATTGCCTCCGTATCTGTTGGGCCTTAATTCGGGATGCAGTTTCCAACACTTTGAATCATCATGCCCCTCTTTCTTGCAATGGGAACATGTGGATTTATCATCCTCTTTAATTGTAGCTGTCTTTTTCCCTTTGCCTTTATCTTTGTCTTTTTCTTTACCCTTAGACTTCCCCTCAGACTTGATGGTTTATTCGAGAAATTATCACTGAAAGTGTTCTTACCCCTTGACTCTAAATGAGTAGCTTGGATTGACACTTCATCCAAATTATTTGGACTCAACATCAGAATAGTATGTCTTAGGTATGAATGCAAACCACCTATGTACTTAAGTAGTGTATCTTGAGTATACAATGGAACATTTAAAGCAATAGCCCGTTTTCTAAACTCATGAGTGTAATCTTGGCAGACTGACCCTTACCTTGCCTAAAGGTTTGCCAATTCATTGTTAATTGTTGCATATAACCTAAAGGATAAAACTGTTTTTTAAGGGCAGCAACAAATTCCATCCAAGTCATATTAACCTTACCATAGCGAGCAATTTCCTCCCTAGTCCTACTCTCTCACCAGGTGAGAGCTACACCTCCCAACCGGAGAGTGGCTAACTGGATCATAGAAGCATCTTTTGTTAGGCCTTGAATCCTACAATATACTTCTACCTGCTGGATCCAATCATCTAACTTTTCGGCATTTAACTCCCCACAATACTTAGGCAATTCAATTTTTACATCCAGTTTGATAATATGCTTAGACTTGCTTTTGAAACGGATTAACAGTAGTACAAGAGGAAGAAGAAGAAGGGAAAGATGGAGGAGAAGGGGAAGACGGAGGAGATGGAGCTTTTGGATCCTTTCCTCCTTTGTCCTTTCGATCTTCCTTCTTTTCTCACTTCGAAGAATCTCCCTTTTCGCGCTTCTTCTTGTTTGCATAAAGCTCTTCCACCATTGCCTTCATGTCAAGAAAGGCTCGCTGAAAAGACTTGTCATCAAGCTCTTGCTCAATACTTTTCTCAGCTTCAGTTTCGTCCATTGTTGGCAAAGTCCTTCGTTTGCCGATCTCAGGATTGTATTCTTCTACCTCGCCTTCATCTCGTTGAAGCTTGGAGCACATTAGCATTTGATTCTGCAATACTAGTCAAAACAAAGCTCTGATACCAAACTTGATCTGTTTTTTGGATCTACGACAATTGCGTTCGAATGTGTAACGTTACAATTTTAAATCCATAATTAATTAAATGAAATTAGCACACGAGTATAATTAAATAAATAGAAATAACAAGTGATGAAAATCAGAATGAGAGAAAGGAGAGAAAATACAAACAAAGTTGATAACGGAATTCGTTGTAAATACGACTACGTCTCCAGGCCCCTCTCCAATGAGTGGACTGATCCGATTAATTCTCCAGAAAATCAGTCCATAACTCCAGCATAGTTTCTCCCTATTTTACAAAGAAATTTTGAAAAGTTCCTCCAAAGTGCCACGTGGGTAGCTATGGAGCCACTTGTCATCATTCCATTTGCTGGTCAAAGATTCTAATGCTGACGTGTCCGCTGACTAGGTTGATGACGAGGCGTTGACTATACCATGATGATGTCAACATGGTCAATGTTTGACCCGATCTTTGACTACTCGTAACTCGGGCATATGGGCTCCGATTTGTGCAAAACAAACATCATTGGAAAGCTCTTGCCAAGATCTTCGCAATGAGACCACTATTGACCACTTTTGGTGACTTCGAATTTTTGCCTTTTTTCTGAGCCCTAAGTTGACCAAGGTTTGACCGAGCGTAACTCAAGCTCCATAGCTTTGATTGACTCCGTTCAAGTTGCGTTGGAGTCAGAATTATGAGCTCTCCCTGATAGTGCCAATTCTAGAGACAAAAGAGAAACTTCAATTTTTTGACTAAGATCCTCTGGATCAATCATCCTTTAAATATTTGCATTGATTTTATTATTGTAACACTACTAAATTGCAAATTTATTCCATTGTAAGGCTGTGAATTAGTAGTACTAATCCAGTCATTATTATTGCTGCATTTACTTGTGAATTTTAATGCAAACACTTTAACCCCTAGATGATTTACTACCAGTGTGGAGGAAATTGATATTGTATCTTCATCATTCACCCACTATATAAGTGGCGAATCCCCTCTGTTGAGTGGATGCCCGCTAAGCGGATTAATTGTTTTATATTGTAATGTTTTTCCCCCCACTGAATAAGTGGTACCGTGGAAACTATCATGGTTGGATCACCGCCTACTTGCATTTCAATTTGTAATTCAATTTCAGTTGTTGCTTAGTTTACATCGCCATATGTTATCACCTCGCCTTCCAAAGGATCTTGGTGAACATTCAGTTTGGTTATCTTTTGGAAGCTAACGCTAATCAATTGGCGTAGTGTTGGTTTGTGTTGTGGAAAAATTAGGAAAAAATTGAAGGGGCTTATTTCAGTGGTATCAGAGCCAAGTCCCTTCCATCCTATGATATTCAACATTTAGTTGTCAGATGAGCGACAGAGAGGTCAGATGTTACACCAAAGGTTAGGCCAGAACTCAGCATCAATTCCCACCCATTCCAGAGGCAGAGACATTTTCAAAAGCTTTGAAAGATACTGGTAAAGGAGTTGCAACCATGTCGGAAGGGCCTAGACTTTCAATGGAGGAAAGAGAAGCAAGAGCCGAAAAGAAGTTTGACAACATGTTAGATATGATGTCACGCTTGCTAGCTAAATTGGATCAGCAAGCCACTCAAAATAATGCTCAACCTCAACAAAATCATGTTGGAGAAAATAGTGGTGTTAATAGAACTTATGGGAATGATGGTTCAGAGGTCAATGGAAGGGATAGGATTGTTGGACAGCATATTGCAACCACTAGAGGATCTTCCTCTAGACCACTTTTCCCTACATTCACTCCAAGGGAGGAAACACCAACAGAGGTTGGAATAAATTTTACAGATGATGCACGGCAAGCTTATATGGAGTATGTTACTCTACCTCCTGATATGAGAGATGTATGGACTTTTGATCAATTCATGAATTAAAGGAGTAGAAGGAATGGTGGAAGAAATGAGTATCATCCTCCTATGGTTCCAAGAACAGACTATCAACAAGCACTTAGAAAGGTGACTTTGGCCCATTTTGATGGGAGTGATAAGTGTACAGCCAGGTCATGGGTGCAGAAATTGGATAACTTTCTCTTAGACCAATGCCAGAGGAAGATGTAATTAAATTTGCCACATTGCAGTTAGAAGGAGCTGCACACGAATGGTGGTATCATGGTTTGGTCACTCTTGGCCATAACCTCATCCGCACTTATGAAGAATTCACCAACAAGTTGATCGCGAGATTTGATACCAAGGATTCTGAGGTGAGATTCCCAAAATTGGCACAGTTGAAGCAACACGGATCTCTTGAGGCTTATGTGGTCGATTTCCAAAGATTGTCAGTAATGGTCCCCAACATTACTGAGAGAAGACTTGTGGTCTTGTTTTTTGAAGGATTAATGGAGTCGTTGAAGGGTTGGGTCAAAGCCTTTGATCCACCAACCTTGGATGAAGCAATCAAGAAGGCAAGGAGCATGGATTTGGCCGCCCCAAGGCTAAAATTTCATTCAAAATATTTTAATCATAAGAAGGATAAGAAGCATTCTTCAAGTCAGCCAAAGAAGTTTCCACAAAAGATATCAGAAGAGCTTCGAGAGTAGCTTAGGAAGGATGTTGTTTGCTACACTTGTCGTGAGCCTTGGTCAAAGGGTCACCGTTGTCACGGAAAAGGCAAAGCACATCGAATGGAGGGCTATTCTGATGATCGATCAGAATCTGATTCTTCTGATCAGCAATACGAATCAGCAAGTAGTGATGTTGAAGAAGCTTTAGAAGAGAAGCCTAAGGAGGTTGGAGATGGTGGTGCTTTAGCACAACTTTCAAGTTTTCAAAAAATTGAATCCTTTTGGGTTCGTGGAGTGGTTGGTTCACAAAGGATTGTTGCTCTAATTGATACAGCAGCAACTCACAATTTCATTGACAAAGGATTAGTAGCAAAGAGAGGTTTGAAGACTGGAGAATTTGAAGGCTTCAAGGTGATGGTAGATGATGGATTCACCATCTCTTGCACAAGGAAGATTCCTAACCTTTCCTTACAGTTGGGAAATTATGAGGTAAAAGATGATTTTTATGTTGTTGGTATTGGTGATACCAATGTCATGTGGGGAATACAATGGCTGCGATCTCTGGGAGAGATCACACTGAATTTGCAAACTATGGAGTTGAAATTTCAGTCAAATGGTAGGAATATTGTTTTGAGAGGGATGTCAAATGGAGGCCCTCAAATAGTGTCCTTGAAAAGAATGGAAAGGCTGATCTGTCACAATCAAGTTGAATGGGCACTAGAATGTTTAATCCTACCAGCTGATCCCGTGGAGGAGAAAGGGCAATATCATCCTGATATCCAAGCCTTACTTTCTAAGAAGAGCAAAGTCTTTGGTAGTCTACCTCCTGGAAGACCTCCTGAAAGGGGGTGTAAGCATGTGATTGAGCTAGAAGAGGGAGCAAAGCTAGTTATCACCACTCCATACCATTATCCAAAGAAGCAGAAAGATCAGATTGAAAAGGCCATCAAGGAGCTTTTGGAGATGGGGTTCATTCGGCCAAGCAAAAGCCCATTTGCTTTAGCAATGGCGCTGGTTAAAAAGAAAGATGGCACAATGCGTATGTGTGTTGACCACCACGCATTGAATCAAAAGACAATCAAGAATAGATATCCTATTCCTAGGATAGATGAGTTTGTTAATGAGCTCCATGGGGCTATGTATTTCTCAAAGATTGATCTCCGATCTGGCTACCACCAAATCAAGATGAGGAAGGCGGATATTGAGAAAACTACTTTCAAATGCCATTTTGGACATTTTGAATTGCTTGTCGTGGCATTTGGTTTGCCAAATGCTCCAGCAACATTCTAATCTTGTATGAACAAGATTTTTAGGCAGCAGATGAGAAAGTTTGTGCTCATCTTGTTTGACGGCATTCTAATTTTCAGCAAGTCTTGGGAGGAGCACCTTAAGCACTTGGAAGAAGTGCTTCGCATCTTGGAGGCAGAATGTTTGTTTTCCAAAGGATCGAAATGTGAGTTCGGGATGACGGAGTTGCTTTATCTTGGCCATATTATCAACTCTAAGGGAGTCCGAGTTGATCCAGAAAAGATAAGAGCCATCATAGATTGGCCACCTCCAAAGAACATGTCTCACTTGAAGGGATTTTTGGGCTGATGTGGGTTTTACAAGAGATTTGTCAAGGGATATTCTCAAATGGCAGCCCCCCTTACAAATCTTACAAAGATAGGAGCTTTCCTATAGACAGAAAAAGCACAAAGAGTTTTTGATAAGTTTAAGCACATCACGAGCTCGTGTCCAGTGTTGGTTTTACCTGATTTCAAGAAGCCTTTTAAGCTGCAATGTGATGCTTCGGGTGAAGAAGTAGGAGTTGTTCTCATGCAAGACACACATCCTACTGTCTTTGAGAGCAGAAAATTGAGAGAAGTAGAAAAGTCATACTCAATTTATGACAGAGATGCTTGCCATTGTGCACGCATTGTCCAAGTTTCGTCAATATTTGGTGGGAAGCAAATTTGTGGTTAAGACTGATCACAACAGTCTTAAGCATTTTATGCACCAAAAGGATTTGAATGAAAGGCAGCAGAAGTGGGTAAGCAAGTTTCAAGCTTAAGACTTTGACATTGAGTATGTCAAAGGGAAGAACAACATAGTGGAAGATGCTTTATCAAAAAGACCCCATTTGCAGTCACTTTGTGAGCTTACAGCAGATTGGAAAGATTTAATTGCTGCTGATTATGCAAAAATCAGTTTGCAACGAACACAGTAGAAGGTCATTTGCAAGATGAAAGATATCAACTAGTTGATGGTTTGATATTCTATAAAGGTAGAATCTTTCTAATGCCCAAATCTAAGCTTAAGAAGAAGATTCTGCAATCTCTTCATGATGTTCCCCTTGCTGGTCACCAAGGATTTTTCAAGACTTACAAGCAGATGCGAGAAAGATTTACTTGGAAAGGGATGATGGAAGAAGTCTTGCGCTACATAAAAGAGTGTTCAACTTGTCAAATGAGTAAAAATGAACACTCTTTTCCAACTGGTTTGTTGCAGTCCTTGCCAATTCCAAATAAAAAATGGGAGAGCATTCCAATGGATTTTATCACATGGTTACCAAAAGTGCAAGAGCGAGATTGCACTTATGTTGTGGTAGATAGATTAACTAAGTTTTCTCACTTTTATGCTATCACAACTTCATTTGCAGTAGCTTGAGTAGCTGAATTGTTTTTTAGAGAAGTTTTTAGTTTGCATGGTTTGGCTAGTACTATTGTCAGTGATAGGGACAGTAAGTTCCTAAGTGTTTTTTGGCAAGAAATCTCTAGATTGAGTGGTACAGTGCTCACTCCCAGCACTAATTATCACCCGCAAACGGATGGGCAATCCGAGATTGTCAACAAGTGGGTAGAAGGCTACCTCAGAAATTATGTTTCGGGGCAGCAAAGAGCTTGGGTTAAGTGGCTTCACTTGCAAGAGTATTGTTATAACTCTTCCTATCATATGTCAATTAAGATGTCTCATTTTATGGCTCTTTATGGACATGATGCTCCTAACTTTGTAGATTTGGTGTTTGGTGATAGTAGAGCTCCACAGGCAAGGGATATGCTACAATAGAGCCAAGACATTTTGAAGTCATTAAAGGAAAATCTACAGCAAGATCAAACCAGCAAAAGTTATACATTGATCAGCAGCGTGTTGAGCGATCTTTTGAAGTTGGGGATATGGTTTACTTGAGACTCCAACCCTATAGACAATCTTCCCTCAAGAAGAGTGGTCCAAAAAAGCTCAAGCCACGTTTTTATGGTCCATTCAAAGTCATCAAAAGGATTTGTGAAGTGGTGTATGAATTGGAGTTTCCAACTAATAGCAAAGTGCACAACGTTTTCCATGTGTCACGCCTCAAGAAGGCGCTTGGGCACAATGTGGTTGCTACTTTAGAGTTACCTCAATTGGATGAAGGACAATTGGTGTTGATTCTAAAGGAGATTATTGATACTAGGGAGCGCTCTTTCAGAAGAAAAAAAAACAAATAGTACTTGGTGAAATGGAGGAACATGCCCATCGAAGATGCAACATGGGAAGGTGAACATATCTTGCAGCATCCGGATTTGCAGTTGCTTGAGGACAAGCAATCTCGAGGAGGGCGGACTGTAATGTCCCCTTCTCGTCAGTGATCAGCTCAGTAGCTCTTCAGTGAAATCAAGGTTTCCCTTGTTTGGAGGTTTTTTGGCATTTCTCAAAATTTACTATTTTTAGTAAGTTTTAATTTTGGCAGTGATCCAATTGACAACACTTCAATCAGTTTCTTTTTTTGTTGGAGTAGTTGACTAATTTTGGTTTTGGCTTTAAAGGAGCAATATTTGGAGAAATTAATTATTTCAAGTCATTAATGTTATGTTTTTAAATTGACCCCTTGTCCTAATGTAATGACTTGAAGTTGTATTTAAAAGGTGGTCATAAAGCATGGACGCCTCATGGAGAAAATATTTGATATATTATAATGTCTTTGGTGCCTTGAAGTTTGGACGCCTAAATGAGATGGAATAAAGTGTTTTAAAATTTAAAATATTTCAAAAAGGGAGAATAGGCGTCCCTTTCTTGGAGGGAGTTTTGGAATTCGAAAGGTCATCTCCAATTCTATAAAAGAGAGGCTTTGCTCCAACATTTGACATCCAATGTTTTATGCTATTGTTATGATGTCGGAATGACTTTATGAATCTTGGCTTCGAGGAATGCTTACCTCCTACCATTTGTCCAATTTCATATTTGAAAGACAACACCTAGTTGGGAATATTATTGCTTCTCATCTAGACTAGCAAATTGAGCTTCACAAATGATGAATTTTGGAGATTTTTACAATTTGAGTTGTTGGTTCTATCATGGCTGAAGGTCGACTTTGTTTACAACTCTTTGTGTGACTTATTTTTGGTTGTGGGTGTTTGCTCATATCAATTCTATGCTAGAGGCGACCCATCTCATGAATTTGCAGATTTTAATTTGAAGCTTCTGATTTTATATTGAAGTTCGCCTCTCTAGGGAGGTTGTACCTTGCATGGGGCTGCATTGGAATGCATGCTTAATTGTTTGATGAGCTTTGGATGCAGTTTATGTGTTGGATATTGGGCGCCAACCTCCTAGAAAGCATTTGCAATTTATTTCAGACCATTTGGAGGTATTTTGGAAGTGTTGTGAGCATTTTAGTGTGCTACAGTTTGTTGGTTAGACATTTCAGTTTGCTGGTTATTGTTATTAGATTTATAATAATCCAGATTTTGGTTTAGAATTCCTTATTTGAGAGGTTCAGAAATTGAAAGAATCATCCTTCAAATATTTGCATTGATTTTATTATTGTAACACTATTAAATTGTAGATTTATTTCATTTTAAGGCTGTGAATTAGTAGTACTAATCCAGTCATTATTATTGATGCATTTACTTGTGAATTTTAATGCAAACACTTTAATCCCTGGATGGTTTACCGCCAGTGTGGAGGAAATTGATATTGTATCTTCATCATTCACCCACTATGTAAGTGGCGAATCCCCACCATTGAGTGGATGTCCGCTAAGCAAATGAATTGCTTTATATTGTAATGTTTTCCCCCCAACTAAATAAGTGGTAGCGTGGAAACTCTCATGGCTGGATCACCGCCTACTTGCATTTCAATTTGTAATTCAATTTCAATTGTTGCTTAGTTTCCATCACCATATGCTATCACCTCGCCTTCCAAAGGATCTTGGTGAACATTCTTGGCATAGATTACATTCAGTTTGGTTAGCTTTTGGAAGCTAATGCTAATCAATTGGCGTAGTGCTAGTTTGTGTTGTGGAAAAATTGGAAAAAAATTGAAGGGACTTATTTCAGCAAACCGTGCCCTCTATAATAAAAGATCTAATGCTACAAAAATTTGGAAACAAAATTGAGTGGATCAAATAGGTGTATGCTGAGGCTGAAAACATCCAAATGTTTGTCACCAACCACCATATGACACAAGGCATATTTAGACAATTCTCAAAATTGGAGTTGTTCAAGCTAAGTTAATTCTCAATATTTTTAATTTTCTTTTAATTTTAAATTTTGATTTTGTAAATTTAACTTATATTTTATTTTGATTTTCAAACAGGTTGTTGAGACCTGTTTTGCCTCCAACACAATTGTGTTGATACGAGTTATGAAGGTTCATGAGGCACTCTCTAATATGGTCATCAGCCCTAATTGGTTTGTATGGAGGCAATCTAGCACTGAAAGGGAAAATAAGGTTAAACAAATGATCCTAAATGAAAGTTGGTGGGATCGAGTTGAGTATCTCCTCAGTTTCACTAAGCCCATATTGAGCATGATCCTTTATACTAACATGGATAGACCTTGTTTGGTGAAGTATATGATGGCGTCGACACAATGATTGAGAAGATGAAAACCATCATCAATGCAAAACAGGAAGATACTGATGAAAAGTTCTTCAAAGAGCTACATCAAATCATTGTAGATAGATGGAACAAAATGACCACTCTATTGCATCTTCTCGCTTTTGCATTGAGTCCCAAATATTATAGTGTTGAGATACTTTATGTTTCATCAAGAGTTGCTCCATATAGAGATTTTGAAGTGGCTCAAGGGTACAAGGCAGCACTACGTAGACTCTTCAGTGATCGTCACCAACGTGATCTAGTGAGGGTTGAGTTCATGAGTTTTTCATGCTCTAGTGATTGTGGTCTTGATGCTCTTTGAGACAACAGGGTGGATGCTCATAGTTGGTGGTACTTCCATGGCCAAAAATACATGCACTTCCAACCTCTTGCAATAAATTTTTTATCCCAAGTAAGTTTTATAGTCAGAATCTTTTATCTTTTAAATTTAAGTTTTATATTTTGTAATTTTAATTTTAATTTATATTTTATTTCATTAAATTTTGTAACTATTAACTATTTAATTTGGTCTTAATAGGTTGCTACTTCATATTCTTCTGCGAGGAATTGGAGCACATACTCCATCCACTCTTCTTTGTTCTCAGCTAAGAGCACAAGGACACAAAACTCTTTGCGTCGTAGTTGAGGTTTTCTCGTTTAGCACTTCAACTACAACTAGGCCTACTCTATGACGCTTTTACAACCTCAAGTAAACTCAGAGCTTGAGAGTTAGAAGTAGACGAGGAATGATTCAACACAGAAACTCACATAAACTCTCTTCCAATGCATACCCAAAGACTCATTGTCCTTTTAGATAAAAGCTGAAATAAAGATTATATAAGCAAAACACATAAAACAAAATTTGAAACAATAGATCAGAGCAAAATAAGCATAAGATTTCCTTTCTCAAATTTCTGATAAGATTACACTTCTAGGACAGCAAGTTTGTAGCAATAATAGGCTTATAGTTTAGCGATCAAACCAGAATACACTTGACACAGATCACACATGAACTGAACAATAACTTGCAGCAAAAGGCAGGAATGCAAGCTTGCTCTTACACTAAGTGAACAGACACTGAATAACAACTTGTAGGCTAGGCTCAGCAATTTGCTATCACAATAACAGTTAAGAAAATAATGGGCAAGGCTGCCCTTATTTATACACAAACAAGGAGTAGGGAACCCTAAAGTCTCCTTGCTTTTACAACTAGACTTGCCAACTCGCAAGCTTTATTTCTAAAACTAACACAAGACAACTATCCACCTGCTAAAATCAATTAAATTGATTTAAAAGCAAGAAAAGTTCCAACTATATAATTTGATTTTTCTATTTCACAAAGAATAGATAAGCATGAATGAGAATAGCAAGTTCAACTTGGAAAAGGCATCAAGTTAACTATTGCTTTTTGAGTTCTATTCTTGGAAAACATCGCTGCCCCAAAAGGTGACCCTCTCTCCTCCAAAAAGCTGATTTGTTCCTAATTTCAATTGGATAATACTGCAGGTTTAAAAACTCAAATTTTGACTATGAACACACCTTAGTTCGAAAAAGTTTTGCACAAATTGCTGAAAATAATTTGCTGATTTTTCTCCAAAAAGCAAATTCCCGAGAAAAAGTTGAGGTTTGGGTTTTGTAGAGAATCACATGTTGAAGAGACCTAGATGACCAGATTTCAAAAAATCTGAGGGTTTCCCAAAAAAGCGTGAAAAAAGCAAATTCTTGAAAATATAAAATTTTGCAATCTTCAAAATGAGTAAAAGGCAAGTGGACCCAGATCGTTGAAAACTAAAAAAGCTAACCACCTATTTCTGAAATGTGATGCCCTAGAAGATTGCATCATGAAAAAGCGTACCACTGTGCATTCCAAACCCAAATCCATGTAGAAAATTGAAAAAGCACCCCGTTTGAACTTCTAAATCTTGAAAAGCAGAAAATGATATCTTGCTTCCTCTGAACGTCAACTTACAAAATGTGAAGAATGAATGCCAAAAGCCTTCTTAAATAGAGGTTGAGGATGAAAAAGTGCTTTATTCTTCAAGCTTTAAAACTTTGAAGCCAATCCGGAATCAAAAACATTGAATGTAGACACCGTTTTGAATGACAAATGATAAAAATTGAAAAATTTCTAAGGCATTGAACCTTGGGCGCCCCTGGCTAGTTGGGCCTCTTTTCATCACCAAAGTTGGAAAATTTTCAAGATTTTCAACTTTTCCTTGATAAAATACCTACATTTGATCTTTGATTCCAAACGTTTGATGAATCCTGTGAACTGGCTGACAGACTCATTGCGAAGTGTGATCAAATCTAAGAAGAATCCCTGAAGGCTGCAAACCCTAAAAAGAACATTTAAGTGCTCAAAATCTTGGGCGCCCCTGGCTATCTAGGGCACCCAAGCATCCCAACCTTGGCCATTTTTCTGATATTTTCAACTTTCTTTTGACCTTCTTCATTTTGCGTATGTTTCTACTTCCGTTCGTTTTGCAAAATCTGGTGACTGATGAATCTAATGGTCTAGCTGAGACATCCACTGGAAATCATGAAGAATTCTTAAAAAGATGACCATTTTCACAAACCCTAGAAACTAATTTTCACCTCCTAAAACCCTAGGCGCCCCTGGCTAGCTAGGGCACCCATCTGTGCCAAACTTAGAAAAAATTGGATGATCTTCATAATCTTCACTTTGTCCTTGTGATAGAATACTTCTGTTTGATCTGAGATTCTGACCATTTGACTAAACTAGTAACTTGTTGATGGATTTGTTGTGAAGCCTGAAGAAATCTGAGAGGAATCCCCAAAATGACAAACCCTAACAATTGATCTTGATGGCTTGAAATGTTGGGCGCCCCTGGCTAACAAGGGCGCCTTTATTCTCTAGAGTTAGTTTTTATTCTGAGTTTTTTAAACTTTCTCCTCCTCGCATTCTCTACTCCGCATTTGCCAGCTACTCGTGCATCGACTGTCGAGAACTGAAAATATTCTAAGACAAAGAATCCCAGGCGCCCTCCTTGAATTCTGGACTCTCCAGACTTAGTTTTATTTCCACAAATTTCACTATTTTTAGATTCCCCTCCTCCATTGACCATTTCTCGAGCATCTTTCATCGTTGATTGATCTGTGCAACGTTTGAGACCTTGAATCTGACACTTGGCAATTGACCATCCTCCATTGACGACCTTGGAGCTCCTGTTTTAGCTTTTAAAAAAGAAAAATAGACCCACCAGAGAAATACTTATCTTTTGACGATTCTGACTGGACCAACCTAATCAAGAAGTATTTTCAACCAATCAAAATCAATTTGAGCCCTAGAAACAAAAATTCTATTTTTAGAAAAATTTGCCAGTATCCGTTTGAGAAGAAACCCGAAAACCCCATCAAAAGTCTATTTTTAGAAACTTTCTAAAAATAGAAACTTTCCAGAAAAGTAGGACCGAAAAACTAAGATCTGGGTTTGGTAAACAAGTTTGCTTTGAAGAGACCCAGATTGTCAGATTTTGGAAATCTAAGTTTTTAACCAACATGCGTGACATGCAAATTTCCATTTTTTGACATTTTCAACAATTTCTACTAGACATTTTACCATTTTACCAAAATGCCTTAATGAAGCAAAAAATTTAATTTTGGGTACAACATTTGGCTCTGTCTAGGAACCATGTCAGATACTTACTGTTGGAAATATTGTCATTGATGTCAAAATGTGAAGGCAGATGGTTCATATTGTCATTGATGTCAAAGTGAAGAAGGTGGAGTCATTTGTGTCAAGATAAGCATGACTGAAGATAACATAAGCATAAATGAGTGAGAACAAAACTAACTGAAGATAGTGCTGAAGAAATTGTCATTTATGTCAAGATACAGAATCATTATGCAAGACTTAAACAGAATTAACATAAAGTTCAAGGTGCTGGCTCAGATCAGATTGAGAATCAGACCAAATTTATTAAATTAGGGGTCATAGTCATCTAGATCAAATTTACAATCAGGCCAGATTGATTGAATTACATAATCATGCTCTACCCAGATCAAATCGATATTCAGATCAGAATATCTTTCTGAGTAATTAATCAGGCTCTTCAAGATTTGATTCAACTCCTTGATAATGTGCAGATTAAACAAAACTATCAGGCAATTAAGGAAAACAAAGAAAGCAATTAGATGAAGAACATGATATGTTGTATACTCAATTTTGAAGTTCATGTTATTCAGTTGAAGATCTATTAATAAAAGATCAGATCGAAATTGAAGATCAAGTAAGTCTGAAGGATGGAGTGTAGACAAAATAAGTTTGAAGATCAGATCGAAATTACAATTAGATCTGAAAAGCAGTTCACATCTGAATATCAAATCGGAATTTATTTTAAGACTTTTTGATGTAATCGATTCTCTAAATTGGTATGACATGTAGCTGTTAAGAGTCAACAACAACGGCTGCTCAACAGATACGATAAACTTGTTGCACAAAAAAAAAAAAAATGCTCCAGCCGCCATACTAATCATATGTCTAAAGCTGATAATATGTTACATCCCAAATTATGACGTTCCTATTTACCATTACTAGATACGGTAAATGTGAATGAAATGTGAATTATGGAGGTGAATTAATGATGCTTGTAAGTTGTTTTCAATATGAATGTTGTTTCATTTGATGTTATTCTTGGTGAAATACTGCATAAAGGAGAATAGAAGGTTATTGATTTGTGAATAATCTAACTTTTGAGATGTTTCATGTATACTGCTTTGTTGTGAACATATGACTCCCGTTGTCGTGTCATTGTATACAGGTATGAGGACCATTCCTCCAGGCAGAGGAGACATATCACTCGGGGAGGAGCTTGGTCGGGTAAGTAGTAATGTGAACCATCTGAGCATACACGCACGTCCCTTAGACTAAGTAAGCTAAGTTAGTTTGTTGAGTTGGGTAAGTCATCCATAGGCTTGTATGTTGACATTAGGAGTCTTGTCTACTTCTGAATGTGTGTATAAGTGATGCTTATCTATGTATCTATTTATGATATTACATTACTGGTTAGGACGTGGGCATGTATACATGTATATAGTATATACATGTATCCATAGGTATATTCATGTCGATACAAACGTACGACGGCAAATGGATATGCTCATACGAGTGCATCGTTATAATATACATACATATACGTATACATAGAGGAAAATATACAAACGTATATACATGTATATATACCCACAACCAATGATATATGTGGATATTAATAATATTATTTTAATATTGCCTTGGAATTTACATATACACATATATACACATATACATGGATATGTATATTGAAAGTATGTTGACTGGCTCGCAATATATGCATTTATCAAATAAATATGTAAATGTGTATATATTTATATATGTAAATGTATATATATATTTAATATTATATATCTATTATACTTTTACAGAAATATATATATATGTATATATAAGCATATTTAAATTGTAATATTTAAATATATATATATTTTATTTGATTTGAAATAAATAAGGAATCAATATATCTCATAGTTAAAGACAGACTTTATTTTCTACTATGAATAAATCAATTCATGAGATATCGAATAGTGAACTATGAAAACCGATTTATATCAACTTAAGTTATATCAAATCATTTTGAATCGAGTTTTTGAGACAAATGACACCAAACTTTGAAAGAGGGAAATATTTCGTGGGAAACTATATTGAAACATTAGAAGGAAATAAAATGAAAAGAAGCTGCCATGAGAAGAGATACGCGCGCCTAGAGAATTCACGCCATGACCAAGTTGCTGAAACTCCAATGCAGCTGAGTGTTTGGCAATCAAACCCAGTAAAATGGCAATGTGGATTACATTCAACCTTGACTAATTCTTAAATGATGAATCATCAAACCAATTTTTTGAATAATTGTGCCATGTTGGCGTAACAACTAACACCTCTGGAGTGAGAGTTGCTATGAACAGCCTATGCACACTTGTGAGTGCTCTTCAAATTGGGAGGGAGGCTCCCTCGTTGTGCTTTGACAAAATGCTTGCAGGAAATAAAGCTAAACTATGGTTTGTCTTTTTGTTTCCATTTGTGGGAATTTGCAAGGCTTTCTGAAAAACTATACGGTGATTTGAGTGTTTTCTGGTTTGCAGATCCACCAACTACAACTAAACTTAATTACTTCAAATTCTATCCGGTCCCTCCGAAAGCGGTATGAGAGGCAGACAAGGTTTGACCTATGGGCGATAAGCGAGTGGGTGATTCTCAGCAGAGGCAAGGTGGTAGCATCTATCTCATGTGTCCTTCTCGTGGGTGATGGTTGAGTTGACCGTTGGCCTATTCCGGAGACCCGTAGGCTGTGCGGAAGGTGAAATTAGGGTTTCCTAGTTTGAGGAGGTTGTTGCTTGGAGTTTGGGATTCTGATTGCGGATTCTTTCTGGGTTTTCAGAGAGCTTCGCAGTGGTGTGTTCAGTTTGGCATTCCGGGCAACTTCGCGAATTTACTATTTTTAGTAAATTCTATTTCTAGCAGTGGACAGTTTGGGTTCAGTTCAGTTGGACCTCTTCTTCAGTTGTTTCAGCTGGCACTTCAGTTCTTGGCCTTGGGCGCATTTTTCTTGGAGAGATAAGTATTTTCATTATAATATTATTATTTTAATATTATACCCCCTTGCTTAGCAGTACAACTTTATGTTGTTTTTAAAAAGGGGACTTTTGAGGGTCAAGGCGTCATAAGGAGATAAATTATATTTTAATGTCAAATATTGTGACTAAGAAAAGGGACGTTTTTTTGAGAGATTGATTTTATTTTAAAAAAAGTGAAATATTTTATTGATGAAAAAGGACGCCATCTTTTGGAGGGAAAAGGTGAATTTGAAATTAGGGTTTGGGCGCCCCCTGGAAGCTTCTAGATGTTTCTCTCTCGTCTATTTAATCAGGCCTCAGCTCTTCATTTGGGATCTTTTGTCTACTACACCGTTATGCTGCTGGATTGTCTTCAGGCACTCGCTTCGAGGAAAGCACACCTCCTAGCATTGGCTCTTCTTCTTGCTTGAAAGATAGCAACTAGTTGAGAGGTTAGCATGTATTAGGATTATATTGCATTTTCAGTTGAGTATTTGCATTTTGGAGTTCTAGTTTACATTTATGTCTCATTTCTGAAGTTGCTGAATACCTCAATAGAATGTAAGAATTGTTCATAGCTCTCGAAATGAAAATGATATTGTTCTGGGTATTGCATCAATCAAATTGTCTATGAGGGGCGACCATTCTAGCCCATTTGCAGATTTTAATTTTGTGTCTTTGAATTTATGAAGTAAAATCGCCCTTGCAGCTGGGCCGTACCATCCTAGAGTGCATTGAAATTCGTGCAAATTAATTAAAGGGTATTTTGGGAAGTCTTAAGGATGCATCTTGGGCGCCATCATCAGTAGGATAATATGCATTTGATTTCAGGTCATTTGAGTGAGTTTTGAGCATGTTGTGAGCTATTTAGTAATTTCTGTGTTGCTGCTTATGCATTTTCTGTCAAAAAACCAGTCATATCAGATTGAGAAAAAACAGCAATTGAGTGAGGGATTGTTTTCAAGAGATTGATAGTGTTGGAGAGGTCTCATAACTTGTTATAGCTTTGGAAGTTTATAATCTCATGATATTGACAAGCTCTCTGATTATTGTAAGCTGAACAGTAGTACTGTCAGCATTTCTCTTCTCTCATTTTGAATTTACATGTACTTCCCACTGAATAAGTGGAAGAGGCTGGCTTGCCGCCTATTTACTTGTTTAGCATTGTAATTTCCTAAGTCTCTGCCATATGGTCGCCTCCTATCCTTCACGGGTTGAGTAGCACATACTTGGTGTTGAGCTAATTTTCAGTATTGCAATAGATAGGGATCCTCTGACCGAATGCTCGTCGTTCACCGGCACATCTCTTGGTTAGAGTTCTTGTTCAGCATTTTCCTTTGAGATCCTCTGACCAATGCTCACACCTTGCCCACATGTAAGGG
>VDFB02327597.1:0-15907 GCA_007258455.2 Sequoia sempervirens
GAAGATGAAGACTTTTCAGAAGCCTACAAGGTATGCTTTGATTTTAGAATCATTTTCATAATATGCTGAGTATACACTACAAAATGGACTATTATTTAAGGGTAATCAATTATGTGTTCCAAGAGGATCAATGAGGGAAAATATGATTCAAGAAAAGTTTAATGGCAGTCTTAGTGGGAATTTTGGTATTAATAATACTTTAGAGCTAGTTCAAAGGTTCTATTACTGGCCTAAGTTAGCAAGAGATGTCAGAAAATATGTGGAACAGTGTGTTGTTTGCATGAAAGCCAAAGGGGTAGCTAGCAATGTTGGTTTGTATCAGCCCCTGCCTATTCCTAACAGACCATGGGAGTGTGTGAGCATGGATTTTGTCAGTAGGTCTTCCTAGACCAAAATTTGGTTTTGACAGTGTTTTATGTAGTAAGTGGATAGATTTAGCAAGATGAGTCACTTCATTCCTTGCAAAACTACCCATGATGCAAGCTACATATCTCATCTTTTCTTCAAGGAGGTTGTTAGGATCCATGGCTTGCCTCTAAGCATTGTTTCTAACAGAGATGTGAAGTTCATGAGTCCTTTTGGAAGACTCTATGGAGCAGATTAGGTACAAATCTTTCATTTGGATCAGCTTACCATCCTCAGACCGATGGTCAAACAGAGGTGGTTAACAGAGTGTTGGGAAATCTTTTAAGGTGCTTAACTAAAGAATATGGACAGACATGGGATATGGTTATTTCCCAAGCTGATATGCCTATAATGACAGTGTCAATAGAACTACAGGGAAAAGTCCTTTTGAGGTTGTGTATGGGATGCACCCAAGAGGCATATGTGAGTTCAGAGATTTGGGATCCATGGAAAATAGGAGTGGACATGCAGAAGACTTCACTTAGACCATGAAGGAGATTCATGAGCAAGTCAAGCAAACAGTCACAACAGCAACCCAAAAGTTGAAGGAGAATGTTGATTTGTCAAGGAAGGATGTACAATTTGTAGTTGGGGACTATGTTATGGTCCACCTTAACAAATCTAGATTGCAGAAGGGAATGGAAACCAAGTTACAGATGAAAAGAGTGGGTCCATGCAAGGTGTTGGCCAAAATATGGCAAGAATGCATATAAGGTGGAATTACCATCAGACTTGGGCATCTCTCCAGTTTTCAATGTTGTTGATTTGATCAAAGTACAAAGAGATCAGTCAATGATGAGGGATCATAACTTGGTAGAAATCTTCAAAGGACATCATTAATGTGACCCTTCCTCTATGGGAACAAGCTTGGGAGTAGAGAAGATCTTGCGGTCAAGAGTGAAAGAAGACTACAAGGCACAAGGTGTACATGGGCATCTTGTCAAATGAAGGATAAGCAAGAATCAGAGCTACCTAGGTAGAAGAAGAAGACTTTCAAAAGTAGAATTGATATATTCTGATCTCTCCCCAAAGTTCATAGTTGTTTGTGTTGAAGAGAGGGAGAATGGTGCGGGGAAGCACACAGGACTTTAGGTTTTCACAGGCTGGATGGAAGTCTAAATTTTGTTGTGATATTTTTGAGGTCATGTTGACCATCTAGCTAGGTTTTTTTGTTTTGAATAAAGCTTGATCTATCTATGATCAATTGATTGGGAGGTGGTAATCAAAAATGGGTTTTGAAGCCCCAGCTTGTCATCATTCACCATCTAGTCAAGTGCTTGAAAACACATTGGGTTATACAAAATGCATTTTTAGGTCATCTAAAACCTCGACCCAAGAAGCTTAACTGTTTGGGAGGAATATTTAAAGCTTGCTTCGACCTTTGAAGAGGGTTGGAAGATTTTGGATGATTGTAGTTTCATGAGAATAACAAGAAAATAGTGATTTTTGGTGTGATTTTTCTGGTTTTCCTGTTCTTGTTTCTTAGAACAGTAGTTAGATGTGTTGAACAGGGTATCTTGTTGATTTGATAGCATGTAGAGAAGCCTTTTGAAGCATTGTTTTTTCACAATAGATAGCTATTTCATCGCTTTCAACTTGTTTTATAATTCTGTGTTTTCTTTCTTACTGTTTTGACTAGTAAATCTGGTAAAAATGGAGGTTTAGTCTGTTTCTTCACCGTACCAAGAAGTATGGATTTGTTGGAAACAAGAATAAACTCCATGTGTGTACATACTGTAGTGGTAGGAGTCATTAGGGAATCAAAAAGCATGCTAAAAGTCTTTCCCTAGGCGAGTTGGTTGATACCCGGTTTGGGAAAGACAGTGAAATGTACAGTTCTAACATCGCAGGGGTGACAAATGTTTAATAATACAAAGTGTGTAGTGATTGTAAGATCCTTCAGAAGGTTTGGGAAGGAAGACAGAGTGTTCACCAGTGTGTTTGAGGATTAAAAGAAGCAAAACAGACCAAGAAATGGTCTAAAAACCCTAGTTTCTTGCAAAAACTGAGTTTTGCCAATGTACGAACAAAGGGGGTCCAAAACCCTAAAAATCTTAAAGAGCTTGGAAAAAGAGCTAGGGTGTCAGAAGGGAGTTTGGCACAATCTCATAAAGGAGAGGAGTTCAAACGAGTTTACTTGAGTAAGGAGACCTAATGGGGGCTCTAGGCTAGTAGCCTTCCCAAACCCTAGAATAGGGTTTTTGTGAAAGTGATGGAGAAGTGGTGAATGGAGGTTGAACAAGAACCTTTCCTAGATATTTTTGAAGCCATGGAAGCCTATGCACACCCATGCAAACAAGTTAGGAAGCATTGGAGGTTAACTAGTCTTTAAAAGGATTAAGGGCTAGGGAGAGTAAGAGAGGAAGAGCACCAAGTTTGGTTTGGTAATGCATTTGGAAATGATAGCAGGGTTGGCCAAAAGCACCAGGGGTGCTTAGTTAGCATTGGGAACCTATAGGTAGTGTGGTGGAGAGAGCGACACCAAGGGGTTATCAAAGGTGATACTCGGAGCATTGAGTCAGTGATTAACTCAACCCAACCCTGTCCCTATCACTCAAGGTATATAAAGTGTTTAGAAGGTTAAATACTTGGTGTGAATGGAAAGAGGAGTTTTTATAGGTCCATTCCAACCCATATTGGTTACGTTTTGAGCGTGGAAGCATTTTGGTTTGAATTGGGTGCTGACAAGACACGTTTTGGATAATTTGAGGCTACATCTAATTAGGTTGACCTAATTGGTGTATGCAGTGAAGAATGATATATATACAAGGCTTATTTGTGTTTGAAGAAGAGAGATAAGAGATGAGATGATTTGAATGCAAGTAGTGATGTGAATATTGCAAAATTGTGCGAATAGGCTAAGTATTGAGTGATTGATGTGTGAAGATAGAGTAGAGTAGAGTCTAGCTAAGTTGATTGCAATATATGTAATGAGATTCAAAGGAACTAAATTCAACATAAGCTAGATGTATTTCTCTCAGTTCAGACTCTGGTTATGAAGCTAGTTCTTGTGTATCTTTTTTTTTTTCTATGAACAATGAGTTCGCATGGATAGAGAGGCCCCTGGTAGTGAGCCTTTTTGTAATATCTTATAACCTACCTTATAATATATTATGAGTTAATCCTCACCGTGGGTTTTCCACATAAAAAGCCTAGTATTCATGTGTTGTGTATGTTATGGGTTATTTATGCTTACATTTCTTATGATTGTTAAATATGCTTTGGAAAATGGATGGCTAATAATTGGATGGTTCAATAGAATACCGATTCACCCTCCCCCCCCTTAGTATTATGTGTGTTCAACATCTTATTTCTATTTTTCTCTAGTGGCAAGTCTTGGGTATTGTCAAAAAGCTAACTTACCTTAATCAAAAATATTTTTTAAGAATTTGGTGTTTTCAAAGAGTTTGTACACCAAGTCAAGAATGAATGTATTAAAAAATTAAAATCTTGATATTAGATATTGAGAGGAATATACCTTAGATAATTTTGTCAACTTTTGTAAATAAAATGGAATTAAGAGGCATATTGTTGATCCATATACTCCATAGAAAATTGGAGTAGCTAAAAAAATGATAAAGAAAATTCAAGAAAAAATCTATATTAATGCTTAAGGATTATAACCTTGGAGATAAATTATGGAGAGACATTGTTCATATAACATTTTTGACCAATCATAGCTTGACTAAAATCTTGGAAATAATCTCTCTACATGAAGCATGGCTATGAAAGCAATTATCATCAGTTGAACATTAGAGATTCTCTAGGAGAGTTTCCTATAGATACATTCAAAAGAGAAGGGAGGGAAAGTCAATGAAATGAGTAAGAAATGCATCTTTTTTGGGTTTAATGAGCCTAGTAAAGACTATCAATTGTATGACTTTAAGTTAAATAAACTTCACAACACTAGAGTTATAATCTTTGAGGACAGGTGTCACCTTACAAGTCTATACTATCTTGACTTTGAAAAAGAAATAGATAGATATTGTACACCATCATAATCACCCAAAAAGGTTGTACTAAAAACAAAAGGGTGTATTGAGTGAATTGAAGCAAGAGAAGGTATTGATGATCCAAATTTAAGCTCATTATCCATTCCAAAATCTAATGTTCCAATAAAGAGACCATAAATAGTTAGGATAAAGTTTTGAGGAAGTATTAAAGAAGAAATAAGCAAAAGTGTTATCAACCAAGAGATGGAGTCAATTATCAAAACTAGAGATTGGAGCTAGTACCTTCAAATAGTATTCCACAAGCCATTAATTGTAAATGGGTGTTCAAAACAAAGTTCAAAACTAATAGTTCATTGATACACACAAAGAAAGATTGGTAGCTATAGGAAACACACAAAATCAAAGTGTGTTGAAGGTATCAAAGACTCTAGTTTTCGATGCTCACACATACCATATTGTATGTACGTCATATATTTTTTTCTTAAATGAGTGAAATTTTAAGGGGGGGTACTAGAAATATAAACTCTTTTTATCATGATCTCCAAGAATCTATTATGTAGAGACATATTTGTCATGTAGAGAGACATCTTCCTATATATTTGACCTATATAAAGGATCTTTGGATCCCTAAATAAGACATTTAAATCTATTCAAAGCTCTCCAATTTCAACACAAAGTAGGATAGTTAAAAATAAATGATAAAACATAATGGTAGATCCTCAAAACAATAAATAAGGGGTTCCGTAGTGACTATTGACACGTGGTTCTCTAGTTAATGTTGAGAGTGTTATTTTTGATTTAACATTGAAAAAAATCAACTTCTCTAAATAGACTAAGAAAAAATCATGCAAAAGACTTATTCTTCAAAAACTAATAATATTTTAAATTTCATAATTTACTTCACTTAAACTATAATCTTTTTAATTATTTTTTAGTTGGTAATTGGTTTTTTTGGTTTAATGACCTAATTTGTTGGCCTTGTAGCATGCTTTGTTTTTTTTTTAATGACCTGATATGTTGACTTGTAGCATGCTCTCATCATTATTTTTTTAAACATTCTATAATATTTTTAAAATAATACTTTATTTAAATATAAAAAAGGGTAAACTTACATATTGAATTTCATTAATTCTTAAAAAAAAGTTGACTACTTTTAATAATGTGGCTTTAGATGAAGATAATCATTTGAAATTTATCATTGAAACTTTCAAATTTGGAAAAGAACAAAGAAGGACAATTAAAAATAAGTGATAAAAAATAATAGTAAATCATCCTCAAAAGAACAAATAAGTGACCGTCCTAGTGACTCTATTGGCATGTGACTCTCTAGTTAATGTTGAGGATGTTTTTTGTGAATTTGCATTAGATAATTCATTTCTAGAAAACTACTCGAGACAAGCTAAGAAAAACTATGTAAAAGACCTATCCTGAAAAAACAATAATCTTTAAAGTTTGATAATTTAGCAAACTTAGATTATAATTTTTAGTTTTTTAAATTGATGATTGTTTTTATTTGTTTAATGATCTAACGGGTTGACTTTTTAGCAAGCTTTGGTTTTGGTTTTTTTGTTGACCTAATATATTGGTCTTGTAACATGCTCTCACCATATATTTTTTATACAGTCTATAAGATTTTTTTAAATAATACAACTCTATTTAAATAAAAAAGAAAAGTAAACTTACAGACTGAATTTCAATAATTGTTAAAAAAAACAAGTTTGACTACTAATAATAATATGGCTTTAGATGAAGACGAGCTTTTGAAAATTATCGTTGTAACTCCCAAACTAAAATTATCTAAAATTTGTGCATAACGATCAGAACCAAAATAAATGACGTTTTCTAAACGGTGACCTGTTCCTTTTTAATTTCGATTGAAACTGAAGAGTTCCAATGAAGCGTCTGAGATTTTTTTATTTCGCTTGAAAGAGTAAACCATTACGAATTTTAAGTTGATCACGTCAATTGTCCTGCAACTTTCTTGGGCTCTGCTTATAAATTGCTCCTGCAATGTTTCGTTCACACATCAATAGCATTCCCCTTGTTAGATTTTTCCTTGTTAGTAGCTAATTATGGCCAACACCGCGCTTGCCAGGTTCCTCATTCTCCTTCTCTTTGCCATGTCTGCAATGTGGTTGTGCAAGGCGGAAGAAGAAGATATAAGGAAGCCGTATATTGTTCACGTGATCAAATCCATGAAACCCCAGCATTTCAATTTACACCAACACTGGTACGCTTCAATGCTCAGTCAGGTGTCTGGATTGGATCCCACTGCAAATGAGTTGTTATACACATATGATACTCTGTTGCACGGCTTTGCTGCGAGGCTGAGCGAAGCAGAGGTTGAAGCCATGGAGGGTATGGAGGGGTGCTTGGCCGTAACCCCTTCCTCCCTCAATAAAGTTGCCACTACACACACGCCAGAGTTTCTGGGTCTCTCCTCCTCCTCCTCTTCTCCTGGATTATGGTCTCAATACTCTACCTTTGGCGAAGATATCATCGTGGGCTTGATTGACACGGGAATATGGCCCGAAAGCAAAAGTTTCAATGATGCAGGCCTTGGACCTGTTCCCTCCAGATGGAAAGGCATATGTGAAAGCGGGCGGGCCTTCAATTCATCGCAGTGCAATCGGAAAATCATTGGAGCTCGGTACTTCTACAAAGGCTACCAAAATCATAAGGCTACTAAAATTAACGAAACGCTGGAATACATGTCCCCAAGAGACGCTCACGGCCATGGAACGCACACCGCCTCAACTGCCGCGGGAGCTGCCGTAACTGGTGCCAATTACCTCGGTTTCGCCAACGGAACGGCCAGAGGAATGGCTCCTCAAGCCAGGCTGGCCATCTACAAAGTCTGCTGGGCGCCTAGAGCAGATTGCGACGAGAGCGACATTGCTGTTGCAATGGAACAAGCCATTGCTGATGGCGTCGACATCCTTTCTATCTCAATTAGCTCAGAAGACGTGCCATTCCACAGGGATCTCAGAGCCATTGCAGCGTTTGGGGCGACAGAAAAGGGTGTTTTTGTTTCTGCCGCGGCAGGAAACGTTGGACCATTTTCATCTTTTCTGAGTAATACAGCGCCATGGATTACAACTGTAGGTGCGAGCAGCATCGACAGAGATTTCCCTGCTTCTCTAGTATTGGGCAACCAGGAAATATACAAAGGCACCTCCACTTTCAAAGGAGGAGATGGAAAATTGCAAGGGCCATTCCCCCTGGTGTATGTGTCCACCAACAACAGCTCAAAGCGTTGCCTTGATGGCAGCCTCGACCCCAATGTGGTAAAGGGTAAGATAGTGCTGTGTGATCAATTATTATTTGTTAGTAATCCAGGGGAGTCAAGCGGCCCGAAGAAGGCCGACGAAGTAGCTAGAGCAGGCGGTGCAGCAATGATTGTGGCCAACGAGGAACTCCTCGGAGAACAGCAGCAATTTTCCAACACTTACAATTTTCCAGCTGTCAGCGTTAGTTTCAAAGCTGGTGAAAGAATAAAGTCCTACATAAACAGCACACTGAATAATGCCACGGCCACCATGCGTCTCACACGATTGACTATCGTGGGGAAGGCAATCGCCGCTCCCATTGTGGCTGCTTTTTCATCAAGGGGCCCAAGCGTAGCATATCCTTCAGTTCTCAAGCCTGATATGATTGCTCCCGGTGTCAACATATTGGCAGCATACGCCGGAGATGTGGACTACTACTTAGATTCGGGGACCTCCATGGCGTGTCCTCATGTCAGCGGCATTGCAGCACTGATGAAAGCCATCCATCCCATCTGGAGCCCTGCCGCCATCAAATCTGCTCTCATGACGTCTTCCTACATCGTGGATAATAAGGAGCAGGCTATCAAAGATTCAGTTACCATGGAGGCAGCCATTCCTTTTGATATGGGTGCAGGACACGTAGACCCAAGAGCTGCGATGGATCCTGGGCTTGTCTACGACGTTGCACCACAAGATTATATAGATTTTCTTTGCTCTCTCAACTACACCGGACAACAAATTGCTCTTCTCACAAAGGGGTCAGTTTCCTGTCCCAACTCCAGTTTGGAAGCCGGGGATCTCAACTACCCATCATTTTCTATTTTGTTTAAGCCCGGCAACAATTCAGCTCAGATGAATAGAAGAACAGTGACGAATGTGGGGGCAGAGGGTAATGTGGTGTATAGAGTGAGTGTGAAAAGCCCTCCTGGCGTGAACATCACCGTGGAGCCCCAGACGTTAGTGTTCAAAAATCTCTACGATAAATCCAGCTATAGCGTGAAATTTGAAAGTAATCGAAGAAGCCCATCTGCATCTGAGGGTGACCAAAGTGACTTTGGAGAGATACGATGGATTTGTATTGATGGGGGAACGCAAGTTGTTCGTAGTCCGATTGCATTGACCTGGCAAGCTTCAAAATAATTATGCTGCTGTAGAGCATATAGTATGCAAGCCTACAGCAGTCTTGCCAGCTTAGTGTTTGACCACTCTTTTTTCCTTTAAGTATATATTTTCCGGCGTGATTCTATTCTATCCTCTCTTATGTGGATTGTCTATTATATTTGCGTTTTATTAATATATGAGTATTATAAAAATATGTTAAGTTTATATATCCATCATTAACATCATTTTATTTTATTCTTGTTCATAATTACGTTTATTTATATTCAAATTTTTAATTGATTGTTTACATTTGTAAGGGGATAAAATCTTTTTTACATTAATTAAATTAATCCATAGAATATGTATAGACATCCATTTATAATCATTTCTTAACATCACCTAGTACCATGTCACATCCTAGTCATAACCCATTCCCATTTTCTAATCTCCTTTCAAATTCCCCTTTCATTATCCAATCTTAATAAAATGATATCTATAGATTTATTTTTCATCCAATAGTTAAAAACCCATTTTACTATCCATTTATCCTTTCAAAATAATAAATAATATCTATTATCTATTTCGATATGGAAAAACTCAAAATATCCATTAAAGATTCTTTCTAGCCCTACTTATTATGTAAACTCTATTTTTATACTATGCACACCTATTTATCCAAATTAAATAAAAATCAGTGATAATTATCCTCACTCATTTGTAACCCCTAAGACTATTCTTAGCCAAAGAAGATTCCATATTTTCTCTTATTTGATCACAATCATCCATTTAGATTGAATCTCCATTGTTCATGTTCCCCTTTCCAACTCTATAATTCAATTCATTCATCCTTCATTTCTACATGTTTCAGATGATCATTTTATTGGTATATGTTGTCAGTTTGGGCAACCTATATTCCATCTAAGAGAAGATCTATGGTATCACATTGGAGGTTCAAACTTTGATTTCTTTTTGTATTTCATTATTATTTAGCTTTCATTGTTTCTCTTTCTAATTATAGTCTTTATTCAAGTTTTGAAGTTTATATATTGATATAACTTGGTTTTTACAACTCGAATTGAGGGTCTACATATTTAACATGCCTAGTGGGACCTCCCATAATCTTTTTTTTAATCAACTTTATTCTTTAGAGGTTTTCGAAGAGCACGCCGTGCTTTTTTTTTGTGAAATTATTAGAGATTAGGGGAGTAATGGAGAAAAGTTTATAGAATAATATGTTTCTATATTTCACTCTCTAATTTTGTTCAATAAGTTATTACATATTTATAGGATTATCAAATCCTATATTATAGAGAACCTCGTATAACAACTCCTAAATATAGTAATGGTTTTAATAGCTCACAAAACAAATAGACAAACACTCCTAAATAATTATTTTCTCACCTAGAATAGTTTTATGAGTTGTTACTACAACTCACTTCACCTTATTTACTTTAATACGCAATATAATTTTGACACATGTGAACACTAATTCCCAACAAAAATAATATAAACAACAATTTGTTTTGGCTTACATGTGTTTGGTTAGCTTAATGGTGTTAATGATTTTGATAAAAAATTATAGATTGAATTGAAGAAGATGAATGATATTACTTATTGATAATGACTTATAGATAGATTTAATGTGATTCCCTTTGCATTTGTTTAATAGTTCTTGATTGTCTTTCATGATTTTCAACACCTTGAAACTAATATTTAATATGCCTCTAAAATTGGGTACAAATAATAAAGTGTTAAGTCAGTAAGTAGTTGATCAAAAAGAGATGAAATATCTTTATGTTAAGGAGAGTAGATGATGAGTTTATGTGGCATTGGCAATAGAGGCTTATAGTTTTTCACAAAGTATGATATATTTTATTCTTGATTTATGTTCCTTTAATCATTATTTTTAAAGGGATCCAAAAAATGGGGTGAATATGAGGGGGATTACTATTTTTCTTCTAACATGGGTTCTTCAAATGTAAGTTTAAAATGTATCTCATGAAAGTGTTTAAGAATGACCCTCTAGGAGAATTTTCAAGTATACCATATAGAGTTTTACCTACTGAGGATGTTAGGGCATATATCCATAGGAATATTGAAGAATACAATCATGTGAAACTTATAGACCTATGATCAAGTCAATTTACTAGAGATGATTTCAGTATTAAGATAGAATATGAAAACTTGGTAAAGAAGAAGTTGAATCTTTGGAAGATGCTTCCATTCTTTGTCCATGATGATGATATTAACTATGTAAGGATAGCATTAAGAAGATTTTATGATACATTTTTATGGACTGTCATGCCTGGATTGATAAATAAAGAAGTCATGAGGGAGCTTATTGGACTATGTGACATCGCTCCAATACTTGTGTTGAAATATTTGTAAAGAACAAGGATGTAATGGAGTTGATGAGAGCCACATTTAACCAAAGGGCTCTTACTATAAATACCATAAGGAATCTGATAGTAAGGTATGCTGCTATGGTTGTTAGCTACAAAATTTACTACACCAACAGAGAGAATTTTGTGTTCACCACAACAATTCATGTAACTCATGAAATGATAGAAAAAGGGAAAGATTATGACTTGAGTGAGTTGATCCATCAACATCTATTTGATAATTTGAAGAAAAATAAGGATAAGAAATACCCATTCAAATTTGGTTCCTTGGTAGTTTGCTTACTATTCAATTTTCTAAGGGATTTTCCATGAAGAAGCAATATTGTATGAAGGAAAAACTTGTATCCCATCAAATACTTGAATATCTACACAAAATTAGAAACGTGAAAGAACAAGATGAGGCACTTACTACTTTATTTAAAGTATTTTAGAAAAAAATCTGGGAATGGGAAAGGATCCCTAAGTTTTTTGTGGAGAAATATAGAGATGATATTACATTTTTAGGAAAAACAAATGAATGTATCATTGAAGAAGTGGAACCTAGAAAATTTTGGATACAACCACATGGACATAAGGTTATTAAAAATGAATTTGATGGCTATGTTGTTATGTTATTGAATAGTCTTAAAGACCCTACTTAGACAAGACATGAAACTTATAAAGAGAAATCCACGAAAGTGCATGTAGAATTGGGAAAGCTTGAAATTTAAAAAGAAATGTGGATAAGATGGTACACAAAAAATTTAAGGAAAAAGGAATCTTAGATGAACAAATAAGAGTATTGAGAGCATGTGCAACAAGAGGATTGAGTGCAACAAGTGAATCCCATAGACATAGAATATTTGGAGGAAACACATCCACTATTTCCCCTAGTATTCAACAACCATCTAAATCAATTTCTACCTTCAAAAAAAAAACAAAAATGGATACCAGTGCTCTAGTTATGGAAGAACCTGAGGTGGAAGAGATCACATGACCTAGAAAAAGAACAAATACTACCATGGAAGCTTCTATTAAACTACATGAAAGAGAATAAAAGAGAAAGCTAGAAGAGAAAAATACTCAAGTGTATAGTCTGAAGAAGAAGAAGACGAGGATGAGGATCCCCCTCTAATCTTGAAAGGAAAGGGAAGTTTCGAAAGAGAGAAAGAATAGATATTTTTGATATTTCAAATGAAGAATAAGTTGAGAAAGAAAAGGAAGCCTTTCCTATACATGTACATAAGTGAGTGAAGTAAAAGAAGAAAAAGAAGTTAGATACTACAAAACCAATGAAGGAAAAGAAAAAAGAAGACATCTCTAGAATGATGGTCTAGTCCAATGAAGTTAGAAACACTATTTGAAGGTATGTTACATCATGAGATGCTAGAAGAAACGGTTGCATCATATAGAAAGGATAATGAGGAAAATAGAGCCACAATAATAGAAGTAATTGTTAAATTTATAGTTACAATTGAGGCTGATATGGAGAATATTAGGAAGAGAGTTCCTAATGATGTATGGAAAATCTTATTGGAAAGAATAAGAGAAGAAAATGAAAGGGAATAAAATCTCAAATTAAATACTGTGGAGAAAATTGGTTTCTCCTTATCTGATGCTAACAAGACCACTTTGGCCCATGCACTTAATGAATAATTTAGAACAAAGTGAAGGGTAACACTCCTAATGGGAAGAGATTAAAAGTAGATTGACATGATGAGGAATTAGATAAAAGATAAAACTATTGATATAGCTCAAAAATATGGAATGATTTAAATTGCCTCTAGTAGCAAGAACCAAGAAATTTAAAAATTGAAGACACAGAGGCTACCAATGCAAAAGAAATTAATGAAAATATTCCTTTGGATATAGGTGAACCAATGTAAGAAGTTACTAAAGAAAAGGATTTTTCTGGGATCAAAGAGGAAATTGAAAAATATTATACATTTATTCCTTTGGTAACTCAGGAGATTGCAGATCAAGGCAACCAAAAGATACATGTTCCTCCAGTAGATAAAGAGAAAAACACTAGTGAAGGTGATAAGTATGATGAGCCAAGGCGTGAGGATGAAGAGAATCAAGAAGAAGTAAATAATGGTGAAAGGGAAGGAGATAAAAATAAAGATAAGGATGAAGGAGATTAAGACAAAGATAAAGACAAGATTTCCAGTAAGGAACAAGAAAAGGTATAAGAAGAAGAAGAAAAGTTTGATATTGAAAAGAATGAAGAACATGAGAATTCTAAGGATTTACCCAAGCCCTCTAGTGAATCTTCATCTAAGAATCCCTTTGTATTGTTTTCTAAAAATTGAAAGGTTCAATTGGAGGGTATGTGCAGGATCATTATGGACAAAATAGGCCCTTAAGTGGTGAAAAATTCATAAAAAATCAGAGTTATGAAAATTGATGTAAAAATTTGAATAAGTTATCTATATTATTTCAAAAATATGTAAGAATAGAATTTGTAGAAAATTGAATGTAGTTTCTAAACTACTAGGTTTATTTTAAAAGAAAAAAAATCTATTTGGTGAAAATTTGAAATTTCAATGCAGTAGCACTTAAATTTCAGTGAAAAAATAAGTAGGTGTTTGTCTGACGACCCTAACCAAAATAAAATGATAATATTTTTTTATAATATTTTAGATATAAGTAGACGAATCATGTCTTGATGTGATGCATATTTTTTTGTAATTTTTTTTTAAGTAAATAATTAATTATGAATTTTTTATTAAATTTTTTAAAAAATATAAAAAACTCGTATGCCTGACCACCTTAACTTGTTCAAAACTTCATGAAATTCATTTTTTTTAATCCTATAGTATGTGAAGTATAGAATGTGACACATTTTTGAATTAAAAAATTTTGATACTATTTGAAAATTATAGATTTTTTTCAATTAGCCTATCAATCTTGACTTTAGTCATAATTCAAATAGAAAATGAATAATAATTATTTATTAAATTGAAAGTAAAGCATAATTTATATTGGTGGAAATTTGAGAATATCCTTTAAAAACCCTTTTCATTTCATCAATTTTGGGTAAAAAAGGTCATCAGCCACATACCCTACACATAACCCATCATATCACCACTTTTTGGGCCATCATGATCCTGTACATATCCTTGAACTATTTCATATTAGTTGTTGCAGTTTCCCATGTAGAAGAGTAATTTTGATGGATGAATAAGATATCTCTTATACATAAGTTACAATTAAGTGATGTATATAGAGCATCAATATGAAAAGAAATGATTGTAACACATTAGAAGAGTAGTGAATTGATATATGAGGAAGTGAAAGCATTGCAAGAGATCATTCGAGGGACTAATGTTGATACATATCTTCCTGTGGTGGAAAATTTTGAATTGGTGTTTTATGCCTTTAACAAATATGCCTTCATGTTGGAAAGAAAAACTAAAATAGAGGTCGAGACAAGGATTGCAGAAAAAAAGCTAATTGATATTACAAAAAAGTGTGCATCTGCACATACAAATGTTGAAGAATGCTTGAAGGAAGTGCTAGTCTATGAGGAAGGTGCAAGGGTACTATTTTTATTTTGCATGAAATAGCTAGAAGCCACTCAAGGAATAAAAGATGAAATGGATTCTATTTTGTATCAAATAGCTAATGCATCAAAAGTCCATCATCTGACAATATAGATACAATAAAACCTAGAATGCTATAGTATACTTGCATGACAAATTCTTTACTTTGCAAATTTAGAAGGAAGATGTGATCAAGTAGTTGGTGAAGCTAAGGGACTTAGTAAAAAAAGAGCACAAAGAAATCGTAATTTCCCTTTCTAGCTATGACAAAGTGTCAAAAATAAACCTTACACCTAGTGTTGTAGAAGAAGGAGAAGAGACATTGATAGAGCTTCTATCGCTACACAAAATTCTTGTAGCAATGAAGAAGAGTTGGGAAGAAGGAAATTTTTCCTAGCAAGACTTTCTTCAAAAGCTTTAAGAGTCAACATCTTTGAGTTGACAATTTCTATCTTTATGGACATTTTTAGTTTTTATGTTTTCAAATTTTATTGTACGTATGTAGACATAATAGGAGTTTTTGGTTAGCTTCCTAAGGGGAAGACCGTTTAGTTGGTGTAGATTTTTGTGGCTTAGCACCCTTTTCCTTGATGTCAAAGAGGGAGACAGATATTTGGAGAGACATTTTTTTTTTGGCACATGTTTCCATCAATGAAAAAGGGTGAGATTGTCAAAAGAATGAAGAAGGTTATCATTAATGAGTTTCCATTGATGTCAATACCACTTCTACACCACATGATGAATGAAAAATTTCCACATAAAAGATATAATTGCAAAAAGGTTTTTGGCTAAGTTTTTATACTGGAAGTGTCAACACATTAGTGCCCTTTAGTATTATGGTTCACATCCATTTGTCTCCTTAGATATTCCTATGCGGTTCTAGTATGTTCATAAATAACTTTGGCATCTTAGCTTAGAATTTCAGTTGTTTTGGTTAAGTGGTTCAAGAGCTACATATATCAGAAGTTCAGAAGATATTGTTTACATAGTTTTCTATATAGTGGACCTTACCCAACTAAGCCACATTCCTCCACTAATTTGAGTTAGGTGTTTCAGTTTTGGGAAAAGTCTTATAGGTGTTAGTACATTGTATATTTCAGTTGGCATGACATTTTGTAGTTTGTATACTTCTTAGAGTTAATCAGTTGGAGTATTCTACTTTTTGGTTTTATGCTTTGTTGACTCAAGGTATATAAAGTGTTGAGAAGGTTAAATACTTGGTTTGAATGGAAAGAGGAGTTGTTATAGGTCCA
>VDFB02327600.1:0-14253 GCA_007258455.2 Sequoia sempervirens
GTTGGAAGATTACTTGCCTTTAAGGGTTCCAGAACTATGTCTATAGAGTCGGGGTTCGTGGATGGGTCTCCATAGCCCCCAAAAATTGATTTGGTGTCAGCTTTTGTACAAGTCATGCTATGAAGTTTGGCTTTGAGGATTCCATCCACTAGCCTACAGACTCTAACTCCATAAGTTTTCCCTTCTTTTTTGTTGTGCCTGCTACAAACTTTCACTTATTGTTTTCTACCTTTCTTGTTGTTGTTGCTTGATTGGCATTTAGGTTTATACATATATGGTAGGCCCTAGTAGAGGATTTAGATATGAAAGTAGACATGCATTGATCTTTTAGAACACAAAAAATGTATCTCTTTCTAGCATTCATTTTTCTTACTCGTTCTATCCATTTCGTGTGATAATGTGCATTTTTCTTGATTACACTTGTCTTTGTAGGCTGCAAAGAAACATCCAACTTTGACTCCATTTGCAAATCATTCTATCAATGTTGGTAATGTTGTTCCCTCTCCACTCCTTCAACTTTTGTCCTTCAAAAAATTTGGCGGTGATGAAGGGAAGGTTGAGCGATACAAGGTTGTCTTGTTTGATGGCCAACATTTGCAAATAGGAACCCTCCCTTCTAAATACAATGACATGTTGTTTATAGGTACCTTGAAAATAGGGTCCCTTGTATGTTTAAAAGACTACGTCTGTAGGAATATCCAAGATTCAAGGTGGGTTGCATTTTTTGTTGTATATCTTAAAAAAATCTCTCTTTCATTTCAGCCTCATAATTTGTCCAATCTATTGTTTTGCTTCTTTTCTAGGGCCTTAATCATATCCAACTTAGTTGTAATTATGCCTGATTGTCAAATTATTGGGACCCGTAGGTATTTGTTCAAGCAACAAGAAGAGAAAATGTTGGTGCTTGACTCACCTTCTCCTTCTAAACAGGCCCCTAAATTTGGTCTACTTGACTATCCCCTAAAAAGCAAAACAACCCTCTAAAGTTCAGCCCTATTAAAGCTTTGAAAATTTATCAAAATGTTTGGACAGTGAAAGGGCATGTAACACTTTAAGGAGATGCCTCATTTCTAGAGACAAAGAGGTGAAGGGAAATTGTTTATATTTGACATTATAGATATCGAGGGGACAAAAATATATATTACTTGTTTTGATGATATTTTTGAAGTGCATTATGGTCAAGTTGAGGTGGGGTTGAATTATTTAATATCGAGAGGATTCATCAAGGAAGCCAAAAAAAGATTCAATAAATTAAATAGTAATCTTGAGATTTTTTTGGATGAAAAATCAACAATAAAATGATGTGATGATGAGATTCCTGTCCCAAAATATTTTTTTCTTTTGTGCCAGTTAGTTAAATAAGCAACTATAGTGATAACAACTTCGTTGATATTATTGGCATTCTAGTGCATGTTAGGTACATTTCAACTGTCCGTAGGAAAAATGGAACTTAAACAATTCAGCAAACCATTAAACTATATGATCTCTCTACTTATTTCATTGATGTTAATTTGTGGGGCCTAGGTTGGCAAGAAAAAGGTGATACCTTGGAGCGGATGTGCCTTTCTAGTGAAATAGTCATTTTTGTTGTTCACAGTGGCTATGTACGCTACTTTAATGGAAAATTTGTCAACACATCAACAGGAACAGTCCTTGAGATTAACCCTTCTATTCCTAAGGAAAACACTCTTAGATCAAAGGGCCCAATTAAAGTGGACCAAGTGGCTTCAACTTCTTCTACACCTTGTAGGCTGCATCCTTCAAATGATAGAGTTACTATTGCATTTATCTTAAACAACTTCCTCCATTTGGTAGAAACTGTTGAAGCCATTTTTAAAGCAACCATTCAAATTGAAAAAAATGAGTCTTTTTGTTACTCTACTTGCCCCTTGTTGGTTAATGGTAAATAATGCAAAAGAAAATGCACATGTCCCCATGCTGACGTTTGGTTTTGTGATCATTGCTAGATGAAAATTGAGGAATGCAACTATCGCTATCTTCTGTAGTTAAAGTTGTAAGACCATTTAGGCATCCTTTTGTGTATTGCTTTTGATGAAGCTACCACTAGTTTGTTGAAAATCCCAGCAAAAGACCTCTACACATTGCAGGACAAGTCTACCTCTACAATAGGTCATGTTGTTATTAAAGGCCTTGTTTTTAAATCATACATCTTTACTTCTTTGATTAGAATAGAAACTTATAATTTTTGAGGACCAGCTAAAAATAATGATTATCAAAGCAATGAAAGTTGATTTCGAAGTAGAGTGTAAAATGTTGCTTGCAGACATAATGAAGATATCTACTCCTGCTCTAGAAAAAGGCTCCACTAGCCAGCCTACAGTTTGACGACTCTTTTGCACTTCTGATAAGTCTCATAGCTTTGAATTTAAAATTTTGGCTATGGCATTCTAAGGCTTCTATTTAAGACATATGGACATAATTTATACCCATGTTTGCATCTACATATTTTCACATTTATTGACCTACCATCTTTTTTATTATAGCTTGGTGCATCAATTTTATTGTCATTGTTGCTTTCAAATATTTCAAATCAGTTGGATGGGTATATAATATGTTTACACATATTATCATTTCAAGGACAACTGAACAATTTATTTCCATATATATTTCAAATAATTTCTATATAAGCAATAATTGACAATATTTTTTAATATATGGGTATGTGCAGGATTATGATGGGCCAAAAAGTGGCAATATTATGGGTATTTGTAGGGTATGTGGCTGACAACTTTTTTCTTACCCAAAATTCATGAAATGAAAAGGGTTTATAGAGGAGATTCTCAGCTTTCCACCAATATAAATTATAGTTTAATTTAAATTTTATAAATAATTATTATTAATTTTCTATTAGAATTATGACTAAAGTCCTGATCAATAGGCTGATTGGAAAACATTTATAACTTTCAAACAGTATCACATTTTTTGAATCCAAAACATGTGTCACATTCTATGCTTCACATATAGGATCAAAATAAAAAATAAATTTCGTGAAGTTTTGACCAAGTTAAGGTGGTCAGACATACAAGTTTTATATTTTTTTAAAGTTGTAATAAAAAATTCATAATTAATTATTTACTTGGAAAAAAATTACAAACAAATATACATCACATTCAAAAAGGAGTCCTCTACTTAGATATAAAATATTATAAAATAATATTATGATTTTATTATGGTTAGGGTGGTTAGACAGACACCTACTTATTTTTTCCTTGAAATTTAAGTACTACTGCATTGAAATTTCAAATTTTCACCAAATAGATTCTATTTATTTTTAAATAAACCTAGTATTTTAGAAATTACATTCAATTTTCTACAGATTCTATTCTTACATATTTTTGAAATAATATAGATAACTTATTCAAATTTTTACGTCAAGTTGCCTAACCTTGATATTTATAAAATTTTTGCCACTTAAGGGCCTTATTTTTCCATGATGATCCTACACATACCCATATATTAAATATTTTGTATATGGCTAATAATTGAGAGTTTATTATGATATAGATTTGAAATATCTTGTATTTGGCTAATAGTTGAAATGTATTACTCAAGAGTTATCAAGTTTGAATATAAGTAGTCTTGTTTTTTTATTGTAAAAAAAATAGTAATTGTGATATTTACATATTAACATTCCCAATATAGAATTGCTAGTAGATTATATTTATTTGATATAATTTCTCCTTTTCATTGAAAACTTCTTTATGTCACATTTAAAATCTACATGAATGTTATAAGTTTTTTTCATTATGCAAAAATTAGGACTCATAAATTATTTAATGAGATTGTATTCAATTTAAAGTTTCTTTGAATGCTAATCACTCTTGGTTCTTGATCATCATTCACCTACAAATTTAATGAAAAAATATATATAAATGTGCTTCCAGGTCTAATGAATATGAAAAGTAGGCCAGAGATAAACTTATATTGTGCCTGAACCAATCTATATAATAGTTCACTTCTCAACTCAAAATTCAAGCTATTAAAAAGACATTTACTATGTGAGAAAGGAAACTGTCAAAGACCTATTAAAGAGACATTTACTATATAACAGTTTCCTTGAAAATTTTAAATTTATGATTTCTTTGCAAAGCTTATTGACTAGTGAACAAAATTTAGGAAGACCCTTTGTTTAAGAGGTAAGCTCTAGGTTGTCAATAAAAGCCTTGGACAAGTGTTCTCTATTTTTTCTATAATATTTAGTTGCAAGTACATGAAGAATAGAAGAGGTGAGAAGATTAGTGACCCTAAACATATTTTTTTGATGAAAGAAATAACATTTAACTAGAATTAGTCATATGGTAATGAGTATAACGCCAATGCTACACGAAGATAACTAGAACCAATAAACGAAGGGAGAAAAGTATATTTGTAGGTATATGTATATGTATATTTATATGTATGTGTACATGTATGTGTATGTATATATATATGTGTGTGTGTGTGTATGTGTATGTATATGTATATGTATGTATATGTATTTATATGTATATGTATATGTATATGTAAATGTATATATCTATGTGTATATCTATATGTATAATGTTGATGTATAGAATTCTATGTTCAACACTTTATTGTTTTCGCCTTCCTCTGTATTGCTTTCAAAAATATATAGTCTTTTGTATATTCCATTTTTTACTTAATATATAATAATAGTCCATGCAATTTGTGAGGCCTTTCCCGGACCTCTTCACAAAAATGGTAGATTTTGTTGACTGGATGGGTTGGCAGTTGTGGAGTTGGTTGCATTGCTCAATGGGTACATAATGGTCAAAACCTACCATGCACTTCCACTGGTTCACAGATTGAATGTTTAACAAGTGTTGTGTTCTACAATCTGCACTATCTCGTAGACATATTGTTGTTGTAAGTTGTTTTTCCTTTGTCTTTTTTTTTGTTTCATACACACTTAACCACATATATATATTTTGATATTTTTTTTTAAAAAATTATAATTTACTAGCTTATAGATTTACCCCTTTTCTTATTGTAGTGATATACATTATTTAGTGCATAGAAAATTTTTCCACTTGCCTCTTTTCTTTCTGCATGGTTAGATACATTCCAAAACATACCAAAACTAGGTATGTCTATAAAGTTATTCTTATACATTGTATGCTTTGAAACAAAACCTTTGCTATTTCTTTGATGTATTCCTTTAAACAATATTTTTGTATTTCATCTATGGAATTCCATCTTCTACAGTTCTTTATCAGGCATTCTCTTTTCCTAAAAAGTTATTGGAGAAAAAAAAACTCTAGGAAAACAAATACATATATTAGAACCTAGATTTTTTTTAATGACTTCACTATTCTCTGATATATAATGAAACTCCATCACATATGTGGTCAGCATTTCATGCTTTACCTAGTTCATAGTTTGCTAGGAGCCCATGAGGCTTCATGATTCCAATGTTGTGGGCAAGTGATAAAACATGCGATTTCCACTTTTTCCTTTCCCTCTCATTTTAGGCATATATATATAATGTGAATTGTATCTAAAAATCAATGCTTCAAAGCATAGAGAGGTACATATACACATATATATATATTCAACTATAATAGAGGAATTGTATTGAAGGTATTAGAGTAACACTTATTTGTTACTAAATATTATACACAAGAATTCAGTTCTCGTGTATTGAATCAACCGGTTGCACCATTGCTAGCCCACGTAATTACCAAGCTCCATGTCTCCATGAAAAAAAAAACCCGCACAAGTTCCCATCAACTAAGGTTCCCCGACATCGGCAATCTTATTCGCCCACACCACAATGGCTCTTTAGAAAATACAGCTTAATCAAAGTATGCTTTTCCACATGGCAACATTCAATATAGAATTTACTTCTCCCTCCACCCCTGTACACGGACGGGAAGATGCATTGGCACTCATGCCAACAAACACTTGCCTTTCACCTTCCCCATTATGACGACACCATTCTTCACCACCACCAGTCCATGTAATTACCAATGCCCACATCACCACCAAAAAAAAGTGGTGCTGTCCCCACCATAAAATTTGAGGCTACATTCTTTCGCATGAAACCCATATTAAATAGAACTCATAAATCTAATGAGTACCAATAATCTGCAGAGCCTCCCCACAATGGCACAAGCTTAATTAGAAATTCAAGCTACATTGCCTGGGATTAAATTTTGTAGCCAAATAGAGAATTTGCAAAAGTCTAATCTACATGGTACATTTATCTTTTTGTCTTCCCGGGGACAAATACTTTTTTGGTGAAAGAAACAAGATTTAACTACAATTTCTTCATCCATATATAACCATAACACCAAGCACCCATGCAAATGAGTTGCAAATTCCACACAACAACACTTTTAACATAAACAAATAAATAAATCATTTTTTTCAAAACAACCATGTATACTCAATTACAGACTCAGGAGGGCAACAATTTTAAAACCCTGCAACCTGCTAGGAAACGAAGCTGAAGTTGATTTTTACAATACTCTACTGCTAAACCAGTCAAGGATATATATATATATATATATACAAACATAATCAAGAATCCAAGCTACATTAGTGTTATTCTAATACCTCTTTTACAATTTCTCTATTTCTCTATAGTATTTAGCATGAGGCGATGCATCTAGAATTTTTAATAAAGTTTTTGGGATTATACTCTTTTCTACATGGGTGTTTTGCATAGATGATTAATTTATTGTTAATGTCTTCTTGTTATATGTTTTTATCTTTGATGTTATACCCATCTTGGAGACTTCAAAGAGATTATCGCTCTCTGTGGGTGGAGGTTTTCTAGGTAAATCATTATTTACAATGTATCCATTATTTCCAATCTTAATTAAGTGATCATCATTGATTTTTAAAAATACCCATGTGAAATCAATTATAGATCTACACCATCATAGTTTCAAAACCCTGCAATCTGCTAAAAAATGGAGCCAAATGTGATGATTTTAACAATAGTCTGCTACCAAACCAACACCATGATGGCTCTTTCAACAACATAACTTCATCAAAGTATGATTTCCCATATTGCAACATTGAATATTGTATTTACCTTGTTTGAGGATACAAACTCCACCACCCCCAACCCATGTAATTGCTAAGCTCCACCCTTGTGCAAAAAAAAACTTACCACTCAGCTTCCACGTATCATGGAAACAAACACCACCACCCCCAACCCATGTTTACATATAGAGAAGTAGGGAAATTGTAATAGAACTCTATAAACATCGACAAATACGTTTATCCTTCTAACTTTCTAAATCAATTATTCAAACCTAGTTCTCCTAGGGAGCACCTATTTCCTCTATGTTATGATAAAAATTATATGATGCGATGATCTATCCAAAATTCATATAGCACCATAGGCTTAATTGGAAATTTAAGCTACATTGTTTGGTATTCAATATATGGACAAAACATTCATACACAATACCCATGTAAAACAATTTACAGACTTCACAACACAATAGTTTCAAAACTCTCAAATCTATTATAGAACGGACCCAAGGATGGCTATTCTTACAATAGCCTCATACACAAGCAACACCACAATGGCTCTTTCAACAATGCAACTTAACCAATACATTTTCTTGCCTTACATAGAAAAAGTACAATGACAAATAACAATTTGTTATAGGAAGCTTTGAACAGATGACATAAAAAGAGTATCATGCAACATATTGGTAGAAGCCAAGCACTCTATGTAACAGTTGTAAGAGGTATTAGGATGAGACTTAAGAATAAAATGTATGTCACTCTCCAATGTTTCCCTAATAGTTCTTTTACAATTTTCCTATTTCTCTATATTATCTAATGACAAATAGTGGAGCCCAACTTTACAATATATGCATATATATGTATGTATGTATGTATGTATGTATGTATGTATATCTATATATATGTATGTGTATAGTTGTATATGTATATATATGTGTACATGTATATATATGTTTCCATATGTGTTTATCTATATATATATGTATATATATGTATTGTAACTTGCAATGGCACATCAGGAAGTAAATGCAATATTCAATGTTATAGTGTGGGGAAGTATACTGCAAAATATGCAAGAAAATATAATGATTCAATTGCATTTCCAGAAGAGCCATTCTAGCATTATGAATATATTACACATACTACAGAATTAAATGCTATGTTCTTATCAACATGTCAATACTATATGATTCAATGCTATAACTGTATAGTGGCAATTTTTACACAACATAGACAATACTTATACATGCTACTTTAAACTCTACTTAAAATCATAGTTACATAAATACACATAAACATAATATACAAACAAACTTAGATATAAATATTTATGTATATCTTTGTCTAGATATATGTATATCTACCTATACGGGTATTTTTATATATCAATTAGGGAATTGAGTACATATATATATGTGCATATGTATTTTTCTATCTTTCAGGGCACTCAATACAATTTTCCTCTTTGTGTGTGATATTTACTACCAAACAAGTGTTATTCTAATACATGTTATATAATTTCTCTATTTGTTTTCAATATCTACTATGAAACAATGTAGATTGAATCTTATATGAATATATTTCATGATATTATTTTTACCTCAAATTTTTCAAGCTTTACACATACTGCATGATTAAATGTTGGCTTCTCAAGAAATAGCAACTTCAAACAAATAGCCTATCAGCTAAACATATAAAGTTCAAGAGATAATAGACAATGCAATTGTCACTATCTTTTGCAGTTAAAGTTGCAAGTGCATTTAGGTAACTATTACATACATTACTTGTGTTGTGTGAATATTTTTTATCATATTCTTTCCTTTATTGTCCATTCTTCTATATATTCCACTTACCAATCTTCTTCTAACCATCTTCAAATCCCATTATGCTTTTTCTTTACTAGGATTTTTTTTTTTGTGTACTTCTTAACCCATAAAAAAACTACAATGTTATATAATTTGGTTCAAAACACCCATCTTTCCATAGGTTTCTTTTCCCTGTGGTGTATGGTAAAACTCCATGTGATTTTCCATGGACCTTAACTCCTTTGGATTGGGGGTTTGTCTAGAGACCATGAGTCTTCAGGATGCCAATATGGTAGGGAGGAAAACAAACATCAAATTATGTGGTTATGAATAGCAACCAAACACCGTTCTCATGTGCTTCTAATCAGACAAACAAACTATTGATAGCAGCACACTATTTATCCCTAGAAGCACATGAGAGTGGTGTCTATTGCTCCATTCCACTAAAGACAACTTGTCACATCAAGAAAAAAGAGTGTAATATTAGAAATCCAAGGAAATTAGTCTATTGTAAATTGGGTATGTCAAGTTACTTGTGATTCTTAAGTGCTCTTCCAATAGTTGTTTTAAAATTTCTTGTTTTTATTTTTGTGTGATATATGATAAGAGTCCTTGATATTTTCCATGGACTTTACTTTCCTTTCTTGCTCGGGGGTTTAGCTAGAGCCCATGAGGCTTCATGATGCCAATATGGTAGGGAGGACAATGAGTGTGGGTTTAGTGCTTTTGGATTCTATCATCGTATATTTGTTGTTGCTTATATACATAGACACACAAATTCTCACATGCACTTGCCCACCAAAAAACATACTCTATTCTATCCATTGTATTTTTCATTGTTTCCACAACTCTCTTTTCAACTTTTTTAGTAGATTACTTATACACAATTGTTTTTTTAGTATCCCATCTATTCAAAATCTCTTATTTTATCTCTTTCTATTTACAACAAATAATGCTAACCTGTTTTATTCTATGTCTATATTTTTTCCTTTATAATGTTGCACAGATGCAATAGACATACACGAAAAATTTTGTATTATAAATTGTCCATTTCATATTCTTTCCTAGTCCAACAAGTTGATCTAATGCTACTCACTCTTCTTGAACACCACCAACATGACATGTAAGTACAAAACTTTTCTATTATCAATAAATAGATTTGGTTAACCAACTGTAAACATTATTAATTATTTCTCACTTTTTTTTGCAATGGAATGTAATTCTGCCAAGAATCTAGCTTTCCACATAGATAATTAAGCATAGTCAATGACATGCTATGTAATTCATAAACATGAAACTATTTCTTTCTCATGACCATTTTCCTTTTTTAGATGGAAATCTGCATAATTGTAATCATCATATATGTTGTTCATTGGATACATATTTGCGTAGTAGATATTTCATTTAAAATGTTGGAGATCAATAACCAAAAGCAATGATTTTTCCGTGCAAGGTGTCCAGGAAAGTGTTATAAAATTTGTGGCATTTGTCATGAATTTAAAATTCATGGCATTCATCATGAAATTAAAATTTATGTTGTTTACCATGGATTTTATAACACTTTTGACTGCATACCTTGTAGGCCAAAAGTGCTTTGGTGTGCACACGTCAGATTTTCCACATGGTGATTATTTCGATTCAATGCTACGTATACATTTTCTTCAGCATGGGTGCTCCAAAAAATATGTTCACCACTCCCAACTATATAATGTTGGCATGTTAACAAATATATTCAATGGACAACTTGTAAATACCATTAATTATTTTTACTTTGAAATTTTCTTTGATGGTTTTGCAGATACTTAGTTACTTTTAATGGTTCCTTTTTTATTCCAATGGGTTAATTACAACATCTTTTTTGAAGTCAAATAAATCATTGTTTCCCCATAAAACAAGGCATATATTTTCATTCAATTAAACCACATGGATACTAATGCTTTTACTTACAAAATTATCGAGTCATGAAAGTAGTAAATCATCCAACACCACACAAGTACAATTTTTTATTCATTTATAGTAATTATGGGGATCACTAATAACTTTTAAATAAATGAGAATTCTTTAATATTCCATGCTTTTTTAAAATATTATTTAATCCACAACTTCAAGTTTGCTATGTATTAGTATCCACATCTATCTTACGATAATTAAATCATAATCAATCAATCGATTGATCAACTAGACAAAAAACATCAAATATTCATGTGCATCTAGGCCTAACAACTATTAAAGTAAAATACATATAAAATTATATCATAGCTTAGTTTTTTGACAAAATTGATTATTAGTACCAAAACTAATTATTTAAAAATTTAAATTCTATTTAATTTTCCACAACTAATTTATTAAGAAAATGTTTATTAAAAAATCATTCTCCTAAGATTATTTTCATAATCAATTTCAAACTAAGAAATATTGATGTAAAAATGCAAAGATCAATTTCTCGCTCTATGCAAATGGTTGTTAATCTCTCGTGGACTACGTTATTTAAAGATAATTAAATAATAATGAATCAATTCACTAATTAACATAGAAAAGCATATGAAAGATGATTTTCTTGTTTTATACAAATGGTTGTTAGACTTCCAATGCATTTCCTTATCTTAAGAAAATTAAATAATAATTAATCAATTGATTGGTTAACCTAGAGAAAAATGTCAAATATACATGTGCTTCTAGGCCTACCAACTATTAAACCAAAATACATATAAAATTATATCATACCTTAAATTTTGGAGAAAATTTATTATTATTACCAAAGCTAATTATTTGAAAATTTAAATTTTATTTAATTTACCAAATATAATTAATTAAAATCACTTTAAAAGAATTATTGTAATTAAAATTATTCATGATAAATTGCTTGAGAATTAAATTAATTGATACATTTCAAATAACTAACACGACCTACCATTTTATTAGACATTTCCATAACCAATTTACTCGACAAATATTATCCTCCTTCATTATAATCTAGTCAAAAAATCTTATCCTCATTCACCTCCTACTATAAACTAACCTCTTGTTATTCCATATTGAATTATTAACATGCCTTCCTTTTTTTGACTCATTCAAACAACTACAAATAGTAATAACTTTCCTCCTTGCTTCCCACTCAATAATGATTTGTGGTGGACCCCTATCCATTGATTGTTGCATGCCTTTGCATGTGACTGCTAGTTGTAATTGTGGCTATATCCTACCATCAATGATGGATATATAGCTAACCTATAATAAAGTTATAAATCTATACTTTTGGATATATGGAAAGTTTTGAATATATAAACGAACGAGTCAACCAACTTATCCTTTACCTTTGGAGTAAAATCTCCATCACTCTTTTCTATGATCATGTGTAATAACTATCATATTGCATTTATGGGAATATGAATCTTATCCATTTATTAACAAGTCTCCTAGTAGAGATATTATTTTATAAATAATACATCCTCTTGATAAAAATCTTGGACTATTTGTATGAATATAGATGATCCTAGTGGTACATATAAAAGTAATAAGAATACTAGTTAAAAAGTAGTTACTAGTGAATATAGTTTTAATATGATAGAATTTATTGAGATTAATAAAAGATTGAGTTCCTATTCCATTGTTATGCTTACTTCCAATTTATTACAAGTGTTAGATTTGATCTATTTTAGTCACTAATTCACTTAAACGAAGGGAGGAAGACAAAAAAAAAAAAGAATTGACAAAAGGCCCACTTGAGGTGGATTATAGTTGGTCTCCATCCTTGATGGCTTATATTTTTTTATTTATAATTTTTTGTACTCTTATTGTTAAATCTTTGTGACTCATTAACTTACAAATTTTAACTTTTGCATGTGTATAGTTCAATTTTTAATTTATTTTGACAAATAATTCTAAATAAATATTAGATTTACATTTTATTTTTAGACTGCAAGAATCAGGTAGAATCACCCCCTATAAATTAAAGTGCACCTGGTAATGTGATTTGCAGTACTGGCGCGACACGCCCTTCGGTACCACAGGGGTGGGGGAGACTAGACCTCGTGACCAACCTCTTGCAATAGGAAAGATTTAGCCAATCAAGCTAGGGCCCCAACCCCTTAGATTTACATTTTGCATTCCACTCTCAAAATAATTTATTTTCATACATCATTTATATTAATTTTTTTCCTATAAAAAATATTAGAACCTCAATTTATTAAATATTATAATATCCAAAATATAATAATAATAATAATAGCATGCCAATATATATATATCAATGGGTTGACATGTAAAAAAAGCATCATCATTAACAAAATGGTCATGTAATTTGTGAATATTTTCTCTATAAAATTGTGTGATATTTTTCTATAAAAAAAATTAATTAGGAATTCATTTTCACATTGAAGATGAATACCATTACCCTTATAAAAGGGGTTCTAATTATTTTCTAATTATAGAACCTTGTTAAACCTATCATTACATGAAAAATTCATAACACCACTCATCATGTATTTTATTCTTATCTACTAGAGAAACTTGTAGGACATTTTAATATACCATTCAAGCTAATCCATTCTCAAGGAATTATCATAGGATATGTGGGATGAGAACAAGAAATAGTAAGAACCATCAAGCCCATATAAATCAGTTCCATGATCAACTCCTCTAAAATTTTTTTTATCAATAACTTATAGCTTTCTAATAACCATTGTGTGTGGATAAAACTCAACTATCCTCTAATCCATAGAATGAAAATATTGATACATAGAGAGAAGGCTAGTATAAAAATTAACGTTAAATGTTAATTCTTGATGAAACAATCTAAAAAACTGAATTGATCCTAACAAAAAATATAGAAACTATGTAGATTTATGTATAGTAATACTAATTGCACTACTAAAAAGAGTTTTAATTAAATAATGTGAATTATTCACATGAAGCTAAGTCATTAAATCAAATATATGTATACGGGTATGTGCAGTGGATCATCATGGAAAAATAGGCCCCTTAAGGGCAAAAAATTCAAAAAAATTAGTGTTAGGCAACTTGACGAAAAAGTTTGAATAACAAGTTATCTATATTATTTTAAAAATGTAAGAATAGAATCACAGAGAAAATTGAATGTAGTTTCTAAACTACTAGGTTTATTTAAAAATAAATAAAATCTATTTGGGTGAAATTTGAAATTTCAATGCAAGAGTACTTAAATTTCGTGGGAAAATAAGAAGTAGTGTCCGTCTGACCAATTCTAACCATAATAAAATGATAATATTTTTATAAGATTTTATATTGAAGTAGAGGACTCATTTCAAGATGTGATGCATATTTTTTTGTAATTTTTTTCCCAGTAAATAATTAATTATGAATTTTTTATTACAACTTTTAAAAAATAAAAAACCTCGTATGTCTGACCACCTTAACTTGGTCAAAACTTCATGAAATTCAATTTTTATGTTTTTTAATCCTA
>VDFB02327601.1:0-24503 GCA_007258455.2 Sequoia sempervirens
TTTTGGTGAGAAGATAGTGTAGCACCACTTGTTTATGAGTGCCCTGCTATGCTGCAATTCCTTCTCACAATGTAATGCTTTGATTGTATATATATGTACATGTACACGATCTTATTTCTATGCATGGATTGCAAGTACAGAGTCTGGATTCCACCTGCTTCAATAGGACAGAGCGAGCATCAAATTACCCAAGGGGCATAATGTTGAAAATAGAGATGACAAGGAAGTCACCCCATCCCATGTCTGTCAAACCATCCTGATTGAGTGGTATTGTGCGTCTTTGTTTTGGTTGTCATTGTTGCAATTTATTATAGTAATTTGTGTGAGTGTATTTTGGTATGCATTTGGCGTTGGTATTTTGTATGATGTGATTCATTTAATTAAATGACGTTACTAAATGTTTATATTAGTGTCAGATTAATTTGTATTAAAATATTTAAAAGTTTTATTTTAAATTCATGTGTGTTATTTAAAATGTTAATTAAATATTAAATTTGTATCTTGTTAATTTAATTAAATTATATTGTTGAGGACAATTATGAAATAAATAATTAAATAAATTATTTTTGTTGAATTGCAAGTAAAGCTTGCAAAATCAAAATTAAAGCAGAAAGTATTGTTAGACAGAAAAAAAATCAATAAAAGAAAAGAAAAGATAAAAAGGACGAATGAGAGTTAAGTGTTGCCTGAAAAGATGGAATTAGATTAGAAATTTTCTTTTATATTGGATTTTTAGAGTTTTCAAAAATGAGAAGAGATATCTTTTATTTAATTTAAAATTTGTGAGACTTTTCATTCACGGGAAAATTACAAAAGTTACAGAAAATATGGAGTTTTTGGAAATAGGATTTTCCCTTGTTCTTCTTCTGCAGTAAATTATTTTAGTTTTCTTTGTTCGAAAAGAGAGGTTATTCTAGATTAAGTTTAGATTAGAGAATCTATCAAGGAGAGTTGGAGATGAAGTTCTGAAGGAAGGAATGAAAGTTATTCGAAGGGCTATCTAGATCAAGCAAAGCTTCATCAGATTTCCAACAACGTAGGACTCTAGGTTCCATAAATTCTCTTTCTCTATTAATTAGAATTACAATGAAAATCATATTGTTTTGGCAAAAGAAAATAATACAAGTTTTTGGGAAAAATCCTGGGTTTTAAGTAATTGGAAAAAAAATTGATTGTTTGAATTTTTGTTAATGTTCTGAAATTTTCTTTAAAACATAGTTATGATAAAATTAGGTCTCTTGTTGAAGCCAACAACTGTCATATTAAAACTGAGTTTCAAAAGATTATGAATTCAATATAACATTCCTCTCATTATGTTTTTTTAAAATTAAAAAAAAGAGATTTTGGCCTATAGGAGAAAAATAGTATTTGCTTAAACTATCTATACTTTTGTATGTTGTTTGAGAAAATTTTATTCCTCTTCTAAAAGCTTTAAATTATTTGGATGCATCTGTATATATATATATATATATATATATATATATATATATATATATATATATGATTTAAACCAAGTACTCTGAGTTTTGTAATTATTCATTTATGGGTCGAATCGAAAAAAAAAATTATTATTAAAAAATTTGTATGAGGAGTATTGGGGAAGGACGACTGTAGCCGTACCCCACATACCCCTTCTGAAGCCCAATGTTGCCACAGCAGTCTTGTAGGCTGTTGTGCACAACAGTCAACAAGACTACTGAGCACAACTTTTGTAATGTGGCCGAACGGCCTTTATAGGGTTTTCCATATTCGTTTTATTTAATTTATTTTTTTATTATATATATATGTGTGGTGGGTATTATATATATATATATATATATATATATATATATATATGGTTTCATTTTTAGTATGAAAATATAATTGTGGTTATTATGAAAAAAGGAAAATTTTATTGAGAATTGGAAATTTTATGAAAAATTATTGTGAAATTATATAAAGGAAAAGGAGAAGTTTTGTAAGGTAATTATATTAATTTGGTGTGAAAGTTATTATGTGGTGTTAGTTTCTAATTCTGATTGACTTCTTTATTTCCTTGAGTTATCTTTTTACTTTTGTAATGTGGTCCAACCCTGTCGATCTTATGAACCCAAGTTTTGGAGGTTGTGAACCCTAGTTTTCTAGAGGCATGTTTTTATCTTTGGAGGTCTATCCTTGTAGTATGTGTGCTCAGGATGTTGCATGATTTTAGCGTTATTATTTTGGAAGGGTTGTACAATTTTGTTGAGATTTTTATTATGAGTTACTGTGAGAAGGATAATACCTCGCATGTCTTGGTTGTGATTTATGCTTTGTTTTTCTTTGGTACAACCCTTGCCTTGTATTGATTTATGTTTCAGGGTCTTCTAGTAGAGTGGCTCTTCGTGGGGACCGACGCCTCAAAAGGAGGAAGAGCTAAGGGTAACCCATGTAAGAGTAGTTTAACAAGTGAAAACCTAAGAATAGAACATAGGGGGATGGATAGTAAAAGCACATAAGATAATATTGGATACCTCATCTATGCATTAGGGCTATCACAGACTAATGGTAGACTGAGAAGGTCGTGGTTGGAAAAGTCGCAACCTCGTCTTCATGAGAGGTTATCAGCTCTGCATGAGCTACCCTATGGGGCTGATGCCTCAAGTAGGAGGAAGGGCTAGGATAACCATAGATGGGGGCTGGCACCTCAGGTTGGAGGAAGGACCAAGATAACCCATGTAGGCTATGTGATGGCACTCTCCACTAGATACCCTTATGCCTTGTTTCTTGGTTGCCTCTGGAATTGTATTATGATTGTCGTTTCATATTCTTTTGGAATTGATTTATGTTTGTTTCCTTGGTTACTTGATTAATGGTTATTGCCTTAGGTATTGTGATGAGTTTCATGGTTTTATGTTATTATGTTGTCTCATGAATGTTGTCATTTATGTCCTTTGTAATCCTTGATGTGGTTTTGGAGTTATTGTACTATGTTGCCCTTTATAGGGAATTGGTTTATGGCATTCATGGTCGTGATTGCTTCCTTGTCACCTCTGAGCATGGGGGTGGGTTATTTATAACTCACGTGGTTGGGTGGAATGTGCTCCGCACTCATTGGGTTCCCCATCGACATCCATTCTTCTCAACATTCTTTAGTTGGAGCTTGTACCTGATGTTCATTTGTAACTCTGACATTATTGTACTATGTTTTTATCCCACATGTATGGGAGATTTATTGTAATTCATTTATCAAGAACATGTAATGTAATGTTTAAATGATGATGTATCAATTATGTACCTTTATAACCATTCATTTGATGAGATTTATTATGGTTGTAATATGTAATGTAATTACAATCTTATTTATAATTACATGGATGTACTTCTACAAATGGATATTGTAATGTTATTGGATAAGTTGTTTAGTATTATATTTTACCTTTTTTGTTAAGAATTGTTATGCGATGTGACCTCGCGTGCCCTAGAGGACTAGACGCTATAATGTATTGTGCAATGTGAATATGTTTTAAAGTTTAGTGGCATGTTTACTTTGTATTTGAAAAAAAAAAATTGTTTGCAATGTATGTTCTCTGGGGTTTGCATGACGAGCATTACAAAGTGGTTGATTCCAATAGTGCTAACAATCGAGCTTCCTCACTAGTCCTGTGTGCAACATAAGGGATTTGTTGCATGCGTATGTATTTATCAAATGTGAATGCAAGGTGGATACGAAGGTCAGAGAGATGAGTTACTCTGGAAATTGTTGTGAATGTCAACCCTTGTCAATCGATGTTGCCAATGTCAATGGTGGCCATATCAAGTGTAAGCCCCTGTGATTTGTGGATTGTTAATGCCCATGCCATTTTAAGTGGAATTTGGCGTTGTGCACCATGACTTATTAGTGTAATAGGGACATCTTTTGGATTGGTTGTATCCCAACCAAGCCTAATGTAATTCTTGAATCAAATAATAACAATCTTAGGGAGTTGGGGTGGTTTTTCACTCTCCTTGTAAACTATTTGTTTTACTATGCCAAGAGCTCCATTAACAAGGCCAGTATCAGTCCACAGATTACAAGATAGCATAACCTTTTTGTCGACACATAGTAGAATCTTTTCTTGGAGTTGGTCATCATCTAGATTTGAGTTGAGAGAGCTCCCTATTTGTTCCATAGTGGCTACGACAATGGGCTGTGCTAGAGACAACATGTGCTTATTATGGAGTGAGACTCTTTCATTGGTTGCATAAAGATGTATGGATGATAAGAAATCAATTTTTTCTATAGATGTTAGTGCCAAGTTTTACCTTGACATTAGTAGTTGCCAATCTATGATTGTAGGTTCAACCTTTCCTAAATTGCACAAGAGCTCAGGAAATAAAAGTTGACTTGGATCTTCTCCCACTTGGAAAAATATTTTGTTGAGTGTAATAACTATTTCAAAGCTCTGACATAGGGTGTGCCCATAGGAAGTAGAAGAGTACATAGGAATCTCTTTGACTAGCGGTAGCTGGCCAAGGTCTCCAAAGAGCAGGATTGAGCGGCCTCCAAAGGGGTTTTGGTTTTGTGCCGGGAAAGCTTTGTGCAAGCGATAGTCTATGCACTCAAAAAACCTGGGCCCGATGAAGCTCATTTCATCAATTAAAATGTAGCAAACAAAGCGCATTCTCTCTTAGAAGCTTGCTAGTGTCTAGCCCTGTAAGGGAGCCATCTCTTTGACGGGTATGCGAAGTGCATAATGAATTATTGATGCTCCAATGTTGAATGCTACAACGCCTATTGGTGAAAGAAGTAATAGAGATGTTTTCTCGTTTGGACAAGAATAATTGAGTGCAAACCTGATTTTTTTAATTAGGTGTGACTTTCTAGTTCATGTAGTTCCTTGAACTATTATTTTGAGTGGTGGTTGGTAAGTGGTGGAGGATAGGTGTGACAACACTAAATCTAGTGTTTTATTTTGTTCCAATGAAAGGTCATGCTGGGTATTTAAATAGGGTAGCTGGGGGCCTTGATTTGTTGTGCGGTTTCACTCTACGAAGGTGGATGCTATAGTGAGTTCTATTGGATCCAAGGAATGAGTATTTCAGTCATGGTTAAGGTCTATTTCATGATTACCTAGCATGTCTAGCTCATCCAACTAGAGTGGATGGCTTGGGTGTACACTTGACAATACTTTCCATTCGGATTGGTTGCAGTGATGTGGGGGTTCTGCATCACTCAAAGGACAGTCAGGGTTTTTATTGGAGGTTGTATCTAGTAGAGTGCGTCGCACATGCCACAGATGGTAAATGCATGCCATCATCTCCCACTATGCCACTATATGAGTTGGGGACAAACCAATACCAACTGCAATGTTACGAAAAGGTTTGTAGAGAACCAGTTCATACTAGTAGAAGTCATCGAAATTCAGGTCATCTTTTGGAGGAATGCTTGTGAATCAAGGGAAGACTTGAAAAATTGCTTGAGAAGAACGCTCTTTCCATTAGTTTGCTTTATGGGATGTTTTGAAGCTCCACTTCTGAGTGACTTCAATAAGTGGCAATGCCTCCAAACAAATAAGACATGCCATGTATACATCAATGTAGTTCATGTGTGTTGGTGCAACTGTTGCTGAGAGTGGAATGTGTTGATGGTTTTTTTGGTTTACATTTAGAGAAACAAATGTTCGACTACACAAGCAAAGCATAAGTTTTAGTAAAATATGACAACTTTCTTAGGCACTAATATCATGATCAACAAGGTTGTCAACAAGCATTTTTCTAAAAGTTATTGGTGTTGGCTTGTTAGGATCATAAGTTGTCGAAATACAAGATAACATTGCATTGTATGTTTCGGATTTGGTTTTTTTTTTACCTGCATACTTTGCTATATATTTGAGCATTGCATCTATTGAGAGAATGGTATAGCAATCTACATTTGTGCACCAAATAGAGACGAAAGTGGGGTTGTGAAGATTCATTTGGTCATCATTACGAGCAAGTTTGTGCTTTGGCTGGCTATTCTTATTTGAGAGGGTTGAAATGTCTTGCATGGTCCAAGGAGCTTTGTAGTGGTATTAAACTATAGATCCTTTTCTCTACAAACATGTCTGAAAGGTACAATGGGTATGGCATTGAACACAATTGAGCAGTTCATTGTATACATTTGAAGGGGTGGATAACATAATCATTCTTGTGTCCATTAAGCAAGGGTTGTCAAAGGTAGACCATGACGCTACTTCATTTGAGCTTTGGTGGGGATGCACGTTCCAAGCAAAGACATACAAGTCAATGTAGCCAATTACATTTTATATTGATACAAGATTATTCCATTATAATTTGGCAATATTAGGAGCATCTTTGACCCAAATGAAACTGTGGACATGTGCAGAGCCACAGTGTTGCCATTCATACCTAGACAAAAGAGATGTTATTAAGAAAATGATGTGGAAAATATGTAAATATAAATGATGTTGGAGAATGCTTACCTGTACCAGTAGTCATTTGTGTAGAGAATCTTCTCTAGAATCTCCTCACAGAATGCAGTGAATTTGTGATGTATGTAGAGTGCAACAAGCTGTGGGTTTTGCACTATATTTTGGATCCTCCACCATGCATTTATAGTAGGATTTGTTGGTGCAGGGGACGTCATAGCATTGTGTAAGTCTGGCCATTTAGTATCTGTTGCACTGAGGGTGAAGAATAGAGTAGGGAAACCAACCTAAATAACCATGTCAGATAGGCCCCCCCTAGAAGGGAAGTGTACCATAGAGTAGGTAAGTCTAGAAGGGATGTGTACCATGTATTTTTGAGTTGAAACGTATAACTTGTTCTGCAAGGTGCTCATATAGGAGGTCCTTGAGTCTTTGGCATAGCTGAAGTATTGTTGTTGGAAATCTACTTTCCAAGTGTTTCTGAACAAATACAGAAGTTGTGGTCTGGCTATGGTGGTGCATAAGAATATTAAGGATGAAGTATCTAAACCGTGGGTGTTGGCCAAACCTATTATCATTGTATCTAAGAAGATGGAGATCATATTCATGTAGCTTGACCTCTTTCAAAGTTTTTTGGTTGAATGCAGCTTTTCCCTTTGGAAACAATGTTGGAAATGCCATAAAAAATAATCCTTTAGTGGAGTATTCAATGAGGGGCATAAGAGAAACTAGTGGCCAATCAATTATAGGATGTGGGCATCCCTCCTTTAATTGCAAAAATTCCCACAATTATTTCACTTTTGTGCATGTAGGTGGAAGGTTTGACACAAATGATGTTGTTGCTTGCAAATTATCTTGCAATTATTCTTCAGTTATATTATTTGTTTCCATGAAACTAACATAAGGGGGTCTGAAGTTGAGGTTGTTTTATTTAGAAGGTCAGAGATGTTAGTAGAGGCAATAGGCAAGCATAAGATGGAGGCCTCATCTAATTGGACATCTTTGTAGTAAGGGTCATTACAAATTTTAAATTGCAAAGCCTCATGAACATGTTCTCTGCAAACATAGAAACTATACTACTGGGTATCGAATTTTTGTTTGGTTTACTATGAGTATATCCAAGTCATGTATATGACATGGCAAGTAATTTGCAATAATTGTAATATCCCGAGGAAAAAAAATAGTGTGGCTACTATATTGTAGTTGTCCCCCTTTTGTATAAGTAACTTGGAGGACAGGGTTAACTCTTGATATGAGCATCTCCTCGATATGAGATAGGCATTGTAAACAAGCAGGATGCTCTCCAAGGTCCATGTTGTTCCCTTTGGGAAGTGATTGCCATTTTTTTTAAATGCATCTTGAACAAGCACTACTACCATTTAGTAGCCTAGTTTTTATTCTTGGATAGCATTCCATGCAAATTTGGCATGTTGAAATGTTTGATAGGTTGTCCAACTTTGCACAAAAGGAATTCCTAGTGATGTAATAGTTTTTAGGAAATAGTGGAGGGTGGTGGTTTTGGGAAGCTAAACTGGGGTGTAATGTAGACTGCATTTTGGGTGTGTATGGTTGTGATGGGGAGAGGTTATTGGAAAGACAGGGTGGGGATGTGGAGGAGCTTGCTTGGTGATTGTGATGGTTTTCTCTTCTTCGTCTATTAATAGACTCCTTATTTTCTTGGTACCTTAAACATTGCAAATGATTATGACAAGATCTTTGTGCTTCCATACATTCAATTGGGGTTTCCATGATAGGGGTTGCTGAGGAACAGAGCAATGCAATATTAATTTGCAGAACAGTTTTTGAAAACATAGAAAGAAGGCATAAAAACAAGAATTTGAATATTTTATTGGAAAAAATTGCATGTAAAATCAGGAAATGATATTTCGAAACAAGTGCACAGGATAAATTTTTGGTATCAGAAAAGGCTTTGTAAAGATTTTATTTATAATTATACAAACACATGGTTACAATTGGTGGTACTGCAAATAGAAAAAGTTGTACAATTTAAGAAAACACTATATAGTAATGTGATAAGAAAGAGGTATTTGCAAAATTTAAATAGGTTTTATCATTGTAATTATAAAGCTTTGTATTTCATTACTAGCAAATGAATTTACTGTGATGGCCACTTCAAAGAAAAATTGGCAGCCAACAACTTGGTCCAACACATGTTTAGTAGCTTCAGGATCCTCCATAAGTAGCTAAAAAAATTTAGCTGATACATCGAACAAACCATTTGTAGGTCCTTCAAATGCAGTGGCTTTAAGAAGAGCACATGTTCCATCCTCCAAATCCACTTTTACCATGTAGCTAAAATCACAACCAGGAGATCACTAGAACACTTTGGGCAATGAAAGCTATTGAGGCTCTTTTGTACAACCTTCTTCTTACATTTCTTATTGCCCACCATAAGAGGACAAGAGAGGTAATAAAATTTTTCCAAGTGGACTTTCGATATGCTTGCCTTTACACAAACATTTCTTTTCTCAGGAGAGTTTGTATTAGTGATTGATATGATGTCAACTAGATTTGAAAACTTGTTGGAAGAAAGATTATCTATTGAGAGGGAAATGAAGGGTGTCTCTTTCCCTATAGTGGCATACCAGTCATGAAATGTTGAGGCTTCTAACAATTTTGGATTTATTACAATTGTATTTGCAAAAATAGTATCAAGAGATTTTCCACGCCAAGAGGTTATATGTCCAGAATTTATCAAAATGATTAGAGGGGTTGGTAGAAGAGGTAAACTAGATAATTCTTTTCCTTCAAATTCACAATGATGACCTCAAAGTGTAACATCAATGGTCAATCATGACATGTTTGTGATTGTTCCAGTACACTTGACTATTTCGGTTCCATCTCTCTTACGAATGGTTGATGCAGGGGAGACATAAAAGTATGCCAAGAACACCAACAATGGAATTAATAGGCAGTGACAGTATGGAATCAATGCTCTTGATATGCAAGCTATCCATGGGGATTGTAGAGTCTACACATGGTGAAGGAGTTATAGTCGATGATTTTGGTAGGAAAATTTCAAATGGGTTTGTTGAGCTACTGTATTTCTTCTTAGCAACTTGTATGCGACCATTAGAGATAATATATAGACTGTTAGAGTGCACCACATTGTAAAACTCATCAACAAGTTCATTGAAGCATGTGATATGAATTTTAGAGCCTGCTTTATCAATGACGTCAAAGCCAAATACTTTTCCTTCTCGGTCAGCCTTATGAAACTCATGAATTGGAGTCTTTGTTAATGCTCTACCCTCAATGGACCAAAGCTTATAGTATGGGGTCAAATTCTTGATGGGGATTATTTTAGAAGGGACTATGGTTGGTTGTTGGGTAGAGCTTACATCTTGGTGTAAAGCAACTGGGACCTGTGAGCTAGTAGATGACAAATGAGATGTAGCCTGCAAAAGAGGAGTTGGAGTACCAACCAACGATGCTTTATTTGAGACCATTTCAAGGTTGTTAATAATTATAGCCCTACAATTGAACGTTGTAAATGATTTAAGAAAAGAAAATCAATGAATGAGAGTACTATTCAAAAATAGAGAATGAATGGACATACATGTATTTTTCGAACACCTTGGATGTATATTCTTTAAGGCTGACAATAGACCTAGTGACCATTTCTTCTTCAGCTGCAACAAGATTGTTGAATTGGCTAGGAATAAAAGTTGGATGGGTGTGGATACCATCAAAAAGTTGAACCTGATATTTACCATTTATTGAATGAGCATGTTGTATAGCGTCTATGGATGTAACCTATAGTGTAGGCTCAAGATCAAAAATTTCTACAAGAATTCCTTTTGGTTGAATGCAGCTTTTCCCTTTGGAAACAATGTTGGAAATGCCATAAAAAATAATCCTTTAGTGGAGTATTCAATGAGGGGCATAAGAGAAACTAGTGGCCAATCAATTATAGGATGTGGGCATCCCTCCTTTAATTGCAAAAATTCCCACAATTATTTCACTTTTGTGCATGTAGGTGGAAGGTTTGACACAAATGATGTTGTTGCTTGCAAATTATCTTGCAATTATTCTTCAGTTATATTATTTGTTTCCATGAAACTAACATAAGGGGGTCTGAAGTTGAGGTTGTTTTATTTAGAAGGTCAGAGATGTTAGTAGAGGCAATAGGCAAGCATAAGATGGAGGCCTCATCTAATTGGACATCTTTGTAGTAAGGGTCATTACAAATTTTAAATTGCAAAGCCTCATGAACATGTTCTCTGCAAACATAGAAACTATACTACTGGGTATCGAATTTTTGTTTGGTTTACTATGAGTATATCCAAGTCATGTATATGACATGGCAAGTAATTTGCAATAATTGTAATATCACGAGGGAAAAAAAATAGTGTGGCTACTATATTGTAGTTGTCCCCATTTTGTATAAGTAACTTGGAGGACAAGGTTAACTCTTGATATGAGCATCTCCTCGATATGAGATAGGCATTGTAAACAAGCGGATGCTCTCAAGGTCCATGTTGTTCCCTTTGGGAAGTGATTGCCATTTTTTAAATGCATCTTGAACAAGCACTACTACCATTTAGTAGCCTAGTTTTTATTCTTGGATAGCATTCCATGCAAATTTGCATGTTGAAATGTTTGATAGGTTGTCCAACTTTGCACAAAAGGAATTCCTAGTGATGTAATAGTTTTTAGGAAATAGTGGAGGGTGGTGGTTTTGGGAAGCTAAACTGGGGTGTAATGTAGACTGCATTTTGGGTGTGTATGGTTGTGATTGGGAGAGGTTATTGGAAAGACAGGGTGGGGATGTGGAGGAGCTTGCTTGGTGATTGTGATGGTTTTCTCTTCTTCGTCTATTAATAGACTCCTTATTTTCTTGGTACCTTAAACATTGCAAATGATTATGATGAGATCTTTGTGCTTCCATACATTCAATTGGGGTTTCCATGATAGGGGTTGCTGAGGAACAGAGCAATGCAATATTAATTTGCAGAACAGTTTTTGAAAACATAGAAAGAAGGCATAAAAACAAGAATTTGAATATTTTATTGGAAAAAATTGCATGTAAAATCAGGAAATGATATTTCGAAACAAGTGCACAGGATAAATTTTTGGTATCAGAAAAGGCTTTGTAAAGATTTTATTTATAATTGTACAAACACATGGTTACAATTGGTGGTACTGCAAATAGAAAAAGTTGTACAATTTAAGAAAACACTATATAGTAATGTGATAAGAAAGAGGTATTTGCAAAATTTAAATAGGTTTTATCATTGTAATTATAAAGCTTTGTATTTCATTACTAGCAAATGAATTTACTGTGATGGCCACTTCAAAGAAAAATTGGCAGCCAACAACTTGGTCCAACACATGTTTAGTAGCTTCAGGATCCTCCATAAGTAGCTAAAAAAATTTAGCTGATACATCGAACAAACCATTTGTAGGTCCTTCAAATGCAGTGGCTTTAAGAAGAGCACATGTTCCATCCTCCAAATCCACTTTTACCATGTAGCTAAAATCACAACCAAGGAGATCACTAGAACACTTTGGGCAATGAAAGCTATTGAGGCTCTTTTGTACAACCTTCTTCTTACATTTCTTATTGCCCACCATAAGAGGACAAGAGAGGTAATAAAATTTTTCCAAGTGGACTTTCGATATGCTTGCCTTTACACAAACATTTCTTTTCTCAGGAGAGTTTGTATTAGTGATTGATATGATGTCAACTAGATTTGAAAACTTGTTGGAAGAAAGATTATCTATTGAGAGGGAAATGAAGGGTGTCTCTTTCCCTATAGTGGCATACCAGTCATGAAATGTTGAGGCTTCTAACAATTTTGGATTTATTACAATTGTATTTGCAAAAATAGTATCAAGAGATTTTCCACGCCAAGAGGTTATATGTCCAGAATTTATCAAAATGATTAGAGGGGTTGGTAGAAGAGGTAAACTAGATAATTCTTTTCCTTCAAATTCACAATGATGACCTCAAAGTGTAACATCAATGGTCAATCATGACATGTCTGTGATTGTTCCAGTACACTTGACTATTTCGGTTCCATCTCTCTTACGAATGGTTGATGCAGGGGAGACATAAAAGTATGCCAAGAACACCAACAATGGAATTAATAGGCAGTGACAGTATGGAATCAATGCTCTTGATATGCAAGCTATCCATGGGGATTGTAGAGTCTACACATGGTGAAGGAGTTATAGTCGATGATTTTGGTAGGAAAATTTCAAATGGGTTTGTTGAGCTACTATATTTTTTCTTAGCAACTTGTATGCGACCATTAGAGATAATATATAGACTGTTAGAGTGCACCACATTGTAAAACTCATCAACAAGTTCATTGAAGCATGTGATATGAATTTTAGAGCCTGCTTTATCAATGAGGTCAAAGCCAAATACTTTTCCTTCTCGGTCAGCCTTATGAAACTCATGAATTGGAGTCTTTGTTAATGCTCTACCCTCAATGGACCAAAGCTTATAGTATGGGGTCAAATTCTTGATGGGGATTATTTTAGAAGGGACTATGGTTGGTTGTTGGGTAGAGCTTACATCTTGGTGTAAAGCAACTGGGACCTGTGAGCTAGTAGATGACAAATGAGATGTAGCCTGCAAAAGAGGAGTTGGAGTACCAACCAACGATGCTTTATTTGAGACCATTTCAAGGTTGTTAATAATTATAGCCCTACAATTGAACGTTGTAAATGATTTAAGAAAAGAAAATCAATGAATGAGAGTACTATTCAAAAATAGAGAATGAATGGACATACATGTATTTTTCGAACACCTTGGATGTATATTCTTTAAGGCTGACAATAGACCTAGTGACCATTTCTTCTTCAGCTGCAACAAGATTGTTGAATTGGCTAGGAATAAAAGTTGGATGGGTGTGGATACCATCAAAACGTTGAACCTGATATTTACCATTTATTGAATGAGCATGTTGTATAGCGTCTATGGATGTAACCTATAGTGTAGGCTCAAGATCAAAAATTTCTACAAGAATTCCTTCAATGGAATTTGGAGTTAGAGTTTCCATTTGGGAGGTGAGAAAAAGTTCAAGTGTTGTTCCTGTGGGAAAGTTGAGAGTGTTACAACTAGCTATTATGACAAGTAAAATAAAGGTGCTTCTTAACTGTACAATTGTTGTTAATGGGGAAAACCATAATTGGAAGGTAAATACGAGAACCTTAGGCTTCATAGGGTGAAGTCACAATAGTGGTTTACAATTGAAGTGAGGAAGGAAAACTCACAAAAAATGAATGCATGGAAAAAACTTGATTTTAGGGGTTCGTACGAACCTATTGGTTCAACTGAACCAATTAGGGGTTTTGTAGAACCTAGGTTTGGCCAAACCCTCTTAATACATTCCTACCAAAAAAGCCATGAAAACCCCTTATAGAAGGGGGGTTCGAATGAACCTTGGTTTGAGCGAACCCCTAGTGGTTCACTCAAACCCCTAGGGGTTCGCTCGAACCCCCTTTATTCCTCATCTCCCCTGAGATAGAAAAAAAACTTGAATTTTGGCACTTCGAAGCTTGGTTAGAGGATGAAAATGGAGGAATATTCACAAACCCAACTAGAATCAGGTAGTCCTCAGAACAAGCTATCCAACAAATATAATTTTAATATGTTTTGGTTTTATTATGTATTTGATATTTTAGTTTTATTAAACATAGGTTTTTCAGCAAAAATGAAGGTCTATGTTCTGCACATGTGGAAAAATAGAAGATTATCAAAAAAAAAAATTAAAAAATATGAGTGCACCAAATATTGAAGTCCTTGATCCAATAGAAACAAAAATTGAATTTCAATATATACAAAAAAATTATGTGTTATACAATCCGCGATATATGCGAGATTGTAATTGGTTTGACTTTGAAACTTGATTAAAGAAAAATATTCAAAAAACCTATCTAGAGTGGAAACACTAGATACTCAGGAGTTACAAATCTAAATTTGAAAGAATTAGAATTTTATCCTTCATGAAAAAAATTATGCATTATACGATGTGTCACTTTTTAAAAATGTTGTTTTTTGAAAAAAAATAGTTTTTGTGGGAGATGGAAAAAGAAGTGGAATCTGATTCCAAAAATTTTGAAAAAAATATTTTTAGAATCTATAGAAAAAATTTGATGAGACTCTAGTTTGCATTATCTTTAAATTCTCCACGGTTTAGCCGCTATAGATACTCGAATGTGAAGATTTAGTTTAAAAATATAATTTCAGTGTCCAGTTTGGCCAAAAATTGTAAACCACTATTGTGGGATCACCCCATAGTGTATGACCACATTGTTTATGTAGTTATTTATCAAACCATTGGTTTGTGAATGAGGTAAATTTGATGCAAGCTCTATAGTATAACACTTTGTTGGAGTTTTGTATTTGAAAACAATATTTACTGACATATTAGATGTTTAGTTTTTTAGATTTAAAAATAGCTACAACTTTCATATGGAATCAAGCATCTAAGTATTTAGTAAAGTTTAATTGGAAAGAATAAAATCTGGAACTACACCATTTATTTGCATGGTGAACAAATATATTTATAATATTGAAGCTCTTCTTCGAAAAGAAAATACAGGGAAAATTTGTTGCTTTTTCTTGTTTGTAACAATATTAGAGTTGATTATAGAAGTCTATCTTGTTTGCTTACATTGGAGCCATAAGTAAGCATAGTATAGGTACACCAAAAAAGTGCATATTATAGTCGACTATAGAAGACTATCTTGTTTCTTTACATTGGAGCCATAAGTAGGCATAGCATAGGCACAAAAAAAATACTTATAATGAACTATAGGCTGTCAAGGTAAATCTAGAATGCAAAGATTATCATGGGTGCTGCAATAGTATTATAGTGTTGATCATATTTAAGCTCCCTTAGGAAATTGCACAAAACCTTTAGTTTTGTGTAACTAGATTGGTAAGTTGACATTGATGCTTGAAGCATCTCGATATCCAATTCTTCGATAGGACTTGTTGTCTAACATGCAAGTTTGAGTTTGTGAACAATGTCCTGGCAACTATTAGATACTATTGTAGCAAGATGTTGGACAGTTGTGTGAACAGAGTCAGGCTTATTAATAGTAGACGATGACTCAGATATTACCAGTGTTGGATGCACTGCCATGGAGGAGCTAGGTTGTATAGGAGTATTTGCATGTGTAGCCATGACCTAGCATGAGTGGATAGAATATACGTATAAGTAGAAGTGAAATATAAGAATTTAAGCATGTAAATGAGTGAGGAAAATATGACAATTAATTACAAATAAAATAACAAATTACAAGAACTATGTTCTATATGTTGCAATTTACAAACATTAGATCAAACAAATGTGTGAACTGATCATGACAATTAAATATATAGCAAGCTTTTTTGAAAAATGTAACCTTTGTTTTAAATTGGTAGTACACAAAAATTATTATATGATTATATATCTTTGTTTCTAGGCTAAGGATAGTTGATTTGGCTACTTTCTAGGTTAAGGAAAATATTCGGTGGGAAATCCATAGTATATCTAATTTTAATTTGAAACACAAAATATGCAGTTTATATGTATCTTTTAAACAAATGCACTCTTTCAATAACAATAAATGTGGTGTTTTAGTAGCAAAAACTAACAAAATGGAAATGTAAATATCTATACTTCTCTCTTGAGAACAACAAGAGTTGGATAACAATATTTTCTTAATGTATACAATACAAACCACAGAAAATTGTAACATACAAATAATACACACTAATAATAATTTTCTATATTTATATTAGAAAATTCAAAAACCTCTAAAAGGTATCTTAAATTAAGAAAACCAAAGTACATACCTGATTTAATCTTTTCAAGCGTTTCCTATAATTCTTTCTTGTTGCACTTTGTTAGCCACTGCAAACAAAGAAATAATATCATGTTAAATCACACAATACCTATTCAAATAAATGAAGGAGTATGCACTATTTAGGTTGCACATCTCCCTATCACCATAAAAATGTTATTTCAAGACTATTTCAGCTACAGATCAATTTATCAAGGCATCAGTTTTGAAAATAAATATACTCATGATTTACAATAGAACTCAAATGCATACACAAATCTTTGGAAATATTCATTTAACTTGAAAACATACCTTGGTAGGAAAGTTTATACTATAAAAAATGGAGTATTGTAGGGGTATTGAATTTATAGTACTATAATACCCTGGTTGATAGTTATCTAAACATTAAAAACCTTACCATACTTATCTTTTTGACGTCTTTAGTAAACCCATGCATGTTTATCTCATTGATCTAGATATATGACATTGCATAGGAAATTTAGAAAAAAAATCAAATATGAGATTCAGGATCATCATTGGAAAATATTGGAAACCATAAAGCTTTAAATTTTAAAATGAAGCAACATGAGACTTGCATACGTGCAAATTCTATAAAGAAAAACAATGTTGATATGACCCCATTAGAACTTCTAGGTTTCTATAAACTTTCATATAATAATGCACCTAGACACTAATGTCTATCCTACATTAACATTAATACGTAGGCCTTAAATTTGATGGAAGTTTCCTCCTTACAACCGATATGCATTAACATCTTTTGACAGGATGCACCAAAATTATGTTGGAAATTGTCTTTGCTTGCAGCTCTTTTACCTCACAATGGATGCTAAAAAAAATGCAACCAAAATTTGCATGATCACTAAGATTTCAATCTCCAAACTTTAAATACTAAAGTTACAAAATATAACCATAGTAAAAAAATAAGAAGATACAATCTCTCGCTATTCCCTATGCACCCACTAAATAATTCACTCTCCTCTAAAATATTATTTCTTGTCAAACAATTGCAATGGAACCTCTAATATTTACACCCATTTCTTTCACTTTGAAATTATCTCCATGTTCAAAACCAAATACACCACACAAGTTGTTAGAAGAATACATATAATTTAAGAAAAATTAAATTAAAAACCCTCAAATATAGTTCAACTCCTTTGTAAGAGCAATAGCTCTATCTCCTGTAAGTGTAGTTTTGTTTGTAAGAGCAACAACTCAATATAGTTCTATTTTAAGCAAATCATGTATTCAACTTATACTAGTATAAGTTTCATTTGACTTATTCGTTGCTTTTGATCTATGAAAATTTGAAATGCATTCATGCACACATTTTGAAATTGTGTGGACATGTCTCATGGGAATGTAATCTAAATCATGAACTACAAAGGATGTATATTTCTCTATTGGTAATGTTCTTCTCCATTTCAGAATCCAAATAGGTAACGAGCAAATTTCAAACAGTATTCTTTCTCATCCCAACTTGACTGACTTCAGATAGAAATTAATCTAAATATGTACTATTTTTTGGGTTTGTATATCTGGCAATCAATTAAATGGTAATGTCAGATTTGTGTTAGGTTGGACCATTAGAAATGTTGTACACATGGGAAATTTTGTGAATTAGAAACTTAGAAAAGAACATCATTTGAAACTAGAAAGTGGCTCTTATTACTAAATTGTTACTCTAATATTCTAAATTGCTATTAAGTTATTAACCTCTTTATCAAAAATCCTGTTAAAACTTGATAGATATAGCATAGTTATACTGTGCTAATTCAATATAATATTTAATAGGTTTTAGATACATGCTTCAATTTAGCTATTGTCTGTACTTGGTTTTTTTTTCTTGTTCCAATTTAAAGCTAAGAGACAAATGAAATTTAAATTTTGTCCTTAACAATTTGAAAGTAATCGAAACATATATTCACTCTACAACTTTAAGCTTGTTGATCACACCAAAATAGGTGATAATAAAACACACATAATTTTCACTTTGTTTGACCAAATTTAAAAGTTGATATGTTCTAGAAAGGGGAAATAATGAGAAATAAAACCCAAAAATCATTTAGCATGAATCTCAAACAAGTATAAGTAGTTTTTTCTGCAATTTAAGTCATTATTTTTTCACCTAGAGCAACAATTAACAACATAATAGCAAAGAATCATACCCTATGGATTGGGAACTAAGTAAATATAATATGTCATTGTATAATGATAATAAAATAATAACTATGAGGAAAAAAGCAAGGAAAGGAAAGGTCCTTTTATAGTCCACAATACCAAGCGGTCTATTTTTGGGTCTACATATGGCTTACAATATATGGGACTCCCCATACTCCCAATATGAGGGAGGCACCCAACTCATGCTCCACAATACGAGGTTTACATACCTTACCCCCTGTAGGATTTGAACTTGTGACCTCTCTTTCAAGAGGAAGGAAAGATAAATATATCTTGAACATACAATTTATCCACCAAACTATTGAGTAATTAAATGCATTCATCACTAACAATTTAAAAATTACCAGATTTATAGATCTGTGATAGTAGAAAATTGAATTCAATAATGTACGAAATAAAAGCATGATATTCCATTCTTCCTATTCTCATAAAAAGACTCTAGGCTGCCATAAAGTACTCAAATTAGTATATACACACATACTTGTGTAAGTAATAAGGAATAAGGAATTACAATAAAGAAGAGTGGAGTCTAATTTTATGTAGTTTTTGTTGTACTTGTAGTTTAAGGCTCTAAGGCCATTGAGTCATACACAAAATAGGTGTTCAAGACAAGAGCTAGGTTATATCATATCCCACATAGTTGTTCTGTCACTATTCACATATAGAGCAGTTTGATAGGGGATATATTCAATTGTAGCAGTCTGAACTAAAGACTACATTGGTCTATAAATCTGGTGTCAAATAATGGAGAATCCTTATTTCCTAAACCTTTCTTACTCAACATGTTCAAGCATGCATCAGATTGAATAAGGATCTTGTAATGTTTGTCATGTTGACCTTTATCAAATTGAAACAAATGTATCCTATAATAGTATAATAGATTTTTGTGAGCATATGTATTGAGAACTCTCTAAACCTATTAAATTTTTCAATAGTCAAATGTGTAATGTTTATTTTTTATTGAAATTTTTTAATATTTCACTGTTGGACTGTTTAATGCATTTTCTAGGTGTGATGCTTATCACTCTAATATGCTCTAAAATAGTAAAGGATAGCTCTAAGAATGCCTTGATTATAGTTTATTTTTTTTGTAAATAGTACACACTAAATCTTGTTAGTTGATTCACAAGTCTTTTCTATACTCCCATAGTTGCATGGGAATATGTAAATCGTCCACGTGCCCTGACTAAGTTCCATATTTTTCATGCATGTGTAATATTGAAGATACAAGGAAAATGGGAGAGGATTCTGGAGGTGCCAAGTAGAAATAGATGAGGCGAACAAGGCCAAAGGAACAAGGATGTATGATGAGGCCTCTAGTAAAAAAACATGGCACATGTTCTAGGAAGTTTGACAAAATATTCAACAAACTCAAGGGATAAAATATAAAGAGCCTAGAAATAGGTTTCCAATAGAAATAAGACAAGTCTATAGTTTTAAAAGAGGATAGGCTTATTAATGTAAATAGCTTCAATGAGGGAGCATACTAGTGAAATTGTACACAGTGAAATGCTATGTATATATTTTCATTCCAATAGATATGAATATTTTTTTTTTTTTGGAAATATTAAGATCTTTCTGCTCATCTAATTTACTCTTAACTCTAATATAAATTAAGATAAATTTTGTTGAGGATGTGATTAGTTTTGGTTGTAAAGATGGTATACAGAGTTATAATCCATTTTTTCTAGTTATATATTTTTGCAATTATTTGGTTGCAAAAGTCAAGTCTAGATTATTGAGTACTGAGAATGAGAGAGGAATAAATGAGAGGTCTTTATGGAAATTTAATGAGTAAGATTGCATTGTGGTGGATGAATCTAAGTGTATTATAATGAAGAGTGAGATGGGTTAATAGTATTGGTGGTCTATAAAAGGATAGATTGAGTAAGTTTTGGTTAAACATAGTTTCTTTTGTGTAGAGATGGGAAATGATAATATCTTTTAGCTAATAATAATATTCCTCTATTGCAGATTAGTATTTTAGTGTGTGGTTTTCTTTGTAGATGGTGGTTATAGGGATGCTTGTAGACAATTTTTTTGGGGAGTAATCTTAAGGGAGGAGAGATAGGATTTTGTGGTGTGGGTGGTAGCTCTACTGCACTTCCTCTTGGGTAATTGATAGGTGTCGAGGAAAACTACATGACCTTTTCCAACAATCTCCCAGCTTCTAGAAAAATGGGAGCTTTCAAAGAGGGTATAGACATCCATAAAATCATATCATAACAGAAAGGGGAGTTTATGGAATCATATAGAAGGAACGTCATTTGCATCCATGCTCTTCTTAGGAAAAGGCCCCTCTGCAACCCTACAATTCCTTCTAGAAGAACCCAGATCATTATTATACGCCTACAAATCCCAGGCCCTGGATGGGCCATACCCAAGCGGTAAAGATGGGTCACTTGCCATTGATAGGGGTTGAGAGTGAAGCAGGAGCCATGGAAGGCTCCTTGAGATATGCCCAAAGCACATGCCAAGAGATAATTTATTGGGTTTCTCACACAGGTATTTAAGAAAAATAATTTTCTGGTTTGTACTAAAATTAGAATTATATTCGTTCCCTTTTTTATGAAAATTACCCAATTTTTTGATTCTCCACATTTAGAAAAATAACAATTGTAGCATGCAAAAAATAGATACTCAATGTGTGATTTGAGAGATAGAAAAACCTTCACAAATAAGCAGCTTACAGAGGCAACAAATTTGGTTTTAATAAGGTTGAACAAGCAATTCATTTAGAAATAGAATTAAAATTAAATATTTAATATCCAGCACTGAAAGTAATTTCTTTTACCTATTCAAAAAATCCCAAGATAATTATTCAGGAAACAAAGATACATGGAGAGATCAAATTAAATTAAATAGGAACACTTCCATAAGAATATTGACAATAAAAGGCATAGAATGTAGGGCTGCCAATGAGGTAAACTTTCATAAAATATACAAGAGATATATCACTAGAAACAAAGGAACTATCCACAATCAAAATTTTGTAGGGGAAGGAAATGGGCAACCAAAGAGGCTAGCTTATCCTAAGCTTCACTAGAAATAATGTGCTCAAAAAGTCAAATTATGCATTAGGCTATAATTATTTGAGAAATTTGTTTGAATTAAAGTGGCAATTTTTGTTGCATATTTACTTGACTAATTTTTTTTTCCAACAATAGATGCAATTTTATGTAGTGAAGGTGTTTGTGCTATTATTAATTTTATCATTTTTGTTCATTGAATGGTTTGCAACACCCAAGGCCATGGAAAAGAGTAAAAATAGGAGCTAATGCTTGAGCAGGACCTGCTTTCTGGTCTCTGTGGGAATATGGCTAGAATTCACAGTGGAAACAAGAAAGAATGATTGATGAAGTTGTGATGTTTTATTCATGGTTACAAACTTACATCAGCCATAGTGACTTCAGTAGACAAGGAAATCTTATTGTAAATGATGGCCTATTGTAATTGGTTTTTCTCTCTAGAAGTGATTAAAGAGGGCACAAATAAGTAGATGGTATGAACAGGTCATAAGTAGGTCTTGTGTGTTTTGAAAGGCAGTATTCTCAAGGTGAGGTTACCTATCAAAGGAATGGTTTGGGTCTATTGCGAATTATTTCAGTTTTGGTTCAACTTTTTTGAACATGATTTCTATCACCTTGTGTGCATGTGTTTATTGTAGATTTGGATTTCTATAAAGTGGTTTAACTAAATTGAGTCCTAGATCGATTGTGTCCTTGAAATAATGGGGCCTTCAACAATGTACATAATCAAAAAGGAAAATCTCCCAAAGCATGGAAAGTGACTTATCATAAGAATCTACATAAATTGTGTCCTGCTATCAATGATGCTAGTGAGAAAAAATGGCCATAGATCACTTCAAACCCTACTATCATGGATTGTTGTAGAGTGCAAGAAACCCAAATTCAGTCTACAGCTGCTACTTCAAACAATTGACAATAAACAAGAAGTAGGTCTAAGAATGTTGGAAATTACACCTCCCAAATTTTTTCTTAAGAATATTTTACCCAAATGTAAATATGAATATCAATTTAGTGTTTGGGGCATCTATTAAAGGGGTAACCGACTTACCTCATTCTTTCTACCTATCAAGGATGTCGGCTACCTCAACATTCATTACTTCAATCAAATATTTTGCACAAATATTCTTCTTCTTCCCACTTGCTTGAGCAACAGTTATGAGGGTAACCCAACTGAGTCTTCAAGGAATTCATTGTCATGTGCATTAAAGACCCATGACTCAACAAGCAACGACAATAATCCTGATGACCTGAATAAATGCTGAAAAATCTATGGCAAGTGGAGAAGCCAAAGGCCAATACCAACGAGGAAGAGTTTTAAAAAATGATGAACGACTATAGAGCATTTGATTGTATTTCATTCCCTATGGACAAATCTTCACTGTTGGGCATGAAAAAGGCTCGCAAAGACTGAGCGTGGGGATGCCTTCGGTGTAATAATATTTTTCTATAATAATTAGCATGCATTTATCTTAATATCTTAAGAGTATGTGTTTATGTATTTAAATTTTAGTTGTATGTGGTTAGATTAAACAATTAATAATAAATGTTAAATAATGGAATGAAATAAACTAGATAATTTTAGATTTTTTCCTTTAAAAAATTAAGTATTATTTGATTATAAAATACTTCTATATAGATTTAAAACATAAATTAATGCAAATGAAAAAAGAAAGTTGTTATCAAATCAATAAAAAATATTGTAAATGGAAATAGAATATTTCCATTTAGTTGTCAAATCAATATTTATTTGGCATTTATGTGATAAGTGAGATTTTGGATGCTTTTACTAATATTTTTGGAGGCTTTGACAACTGGTTTACCATTAAATGATAGTTGAACTTGTTTTCCAACAACTCAATAGTGGTTTGTAAGCGTGAGACTTGATTTAGGCTCAAATCTCACACTATATGTGGGCTATCGACTAATTACTATATGAAATGGTGTTCCTTAAAAGGCAAGTTAGCAAAAATTATAATATTTTGTGAAAATGATGTGTGATTTACAAAAATTATTTTACAAAATGTGGTAATAGAGATTTATTTGCAATATTTTTTAGTGTTTAATATGTTAATGTGGTTTTCCATGCTTTGATAGCTACAATCAATGGTTTTTCATCCACTGATCACCAATATTGAATGTGTTTTCATTCATCTAATATTATTTATTGAAAAAAGGTTCCCAAACAAATCTTGATAGACTTTTGATAAGATAAAAAGAGATTCCTCAAATGTGAAATCAAACCAACAAATAAATATAAGACCAAATCAAAATCATCCTCTTTTGAAAAATAAAAAAATAATATCATTTTCATTAATTTCCCTACCAAAATAGGCTCCCATTAATATTTATCTTAAGTAGTGTCTTGACAAAAAATAGATAGTAATTCTCTCTTGCAAATTGTCATAAAATCAAATATATGATCTTGATGTTTGTTAATTTCTTTATGAGAAGTCAAACAATCTATTTTCAATTGTGAGAATAATAATATAATATAATGAATATTTAATTGACCTCCATCCATTTTGAATATATAATTCATCATGGTTCAAACATTAAATGTTAATTTTTTATTCTCAATCTCCTTCTTTAACCCTTAGAAAATGTTAGAATGGGCAATTTTTCCATAAAATTAAATTTGTAAAAATGGGATATGATAGTTTAATAATTAGTTTTATATAAATATTTCATATTGTGTGACAACTAGAGTGCTATCTTGATCTCTATAAAGCTATTCCATCATTAGTAGACCAAATAGATTTAGGTCCACATTTGTTGCATTAAAGAGCCCATTCATAGAAAGGATATCAATATTCACTATTTCTTGGGTACTGAGTAGCTAGATGACATATTAACCATTTACCCTTTTTTCTTCATTTATAAAATTTATTCGATTGCAAGAGGAAACAAATTTAGGGATGGATAGTCATATTGTATCTCTCTTTCTCTATTTTTGAGGCTATTTTCTCTTTTATTTTTCTAGTGAATTTATTTTATATAGGTACTTCACTAGGCTTCATTTCTGGAGACTCATCTCTTCACTAACCTAAGCTTCATTTTTGGGAGAATGCCACTTTATTCTTTGATTTCTATGTAGAATAAG
>VDFB02327603.1:0-47554 GCA_007258455.2 Sequoia sempervirens
GATTGACATCCAACCTTTGTTTTCAATTTATATATCATAGAAGGTTGATCTATTTTGAAGAAATCTTTGAAATTGTGCATTCTATGGCATTTTTCAAATTTATTTTCATATTGAAAACATTGTGTTAAAAGTGTTGCATTGATGGTTCATATAACTAATTCACATGTTGTTAAGCTTCTATGTTTAATGCTATCTTTCATAAATTGTATCATATTCATTAAACTCTTCCATTTTTTGTAAAGGGTATGCCATTTTCCATATTATACTATAAAGGAGGAAGGATTCTATAAATTTTTGAATATTTTTGTTAATATTTAGAGTTTTCTTATGTCTAATTGGACCTTAATGGGTGCTTCCCATGGGGAGATTTGTGTTGGTTATTTTTTATGAACCAAACTTGATCTCATTCCTCACTTATGTATCTTCTAGAATTCAATTAATTAGAAAGGGTGAGGGTTGGCCAACACACAAGTAAGGATTTTAAGGCCCTTACTTCTACTCTTTGGGATTTGTGAAACCTAGGAGGGTAATCCTATTTATGCTCATAAGATACTCATTCAGTCAAAAAAATTTCCACACACATATTGATTCCTCCTAATTGAAGATAGGTAACATCCATTAAAGGTTTGGTGGGCCTTTCAATAAAATATTATCCATTGCGAGGAATAAAAAAATACTTAAAATTAGGACATTATAATTGAATTTTCTTATGATTTCATTTCCATTTCAAGCCTGTGGTTAGGTGCATTACTAACTCAATCAAACCTAAGATAATCCAATGAAGAAATTGATGCCTCATCCATAGGGATAATGGAGTCACCTTTGTAATAAATCAGTAATACATTAACAATTCAATCCAGTAATTAGTGGGCAATTGATATACCACTTTGTAGCATTCAACTCATTGTGTTCAAAACATAGCTTCTTACCAAATCCTACATCCTTCCCTCACAAACCCATGACCTTATTTTATCATTAAATTAACCCTTTAAATTGAAGCATAAATAAACTCATTCATTCAGTTGAAACAATGGAAGAAAAATGAAAATATTATTAACAATTTCATTCATAATCTGCAAGAAAGATACACAAGAGGGCATATATTTAAGAAACTTATATTTTCTATTACTGGTGTTACTATAAAATATTTCAAGATCATTACAATATGAATTATACCCTAAACTTATTCCTGGTAATATTCATTAGTATATCTATTTACATTATGCTCCTTTTTGAGCTTAGTTTTTCACCTATACTCATTTGAGACTCAAAACTTTGACCTCTTGTAATTAGCCATGTAGTCCCCTTTATAGATCAAGGGAGAAACAAGCATCATGATCATTACATTTAGATTTCATTTCAAAATTAATTTCACCCCAATTCGAGAGATTCCCCAGACAGTTATATGCAATCATTGACATAGCAAGGGAAAGCAAGAGACAAAATCCTTCATGAGTTGCCAATGGAGAAAAATCCAATCACCATAGGGTACCATTAGTTATTTTTGTAGCACCATGTTGAGAAAAATATTCTTTACCATGTCTACTGGAAGACTTCCACATCAGCATGGAAGAGTGAAAGACAAAAACCACAGACACATTGAAGAGAACAATCCTGGTACAAAGGCAATGGTGTCATCAAAAACAAAAACAAGGAGAAGATGCTACTTTAAGTCATCATCATTAGAGTATACTCAACTACTCCTTGTTTGTGATGCAACCAGAGGAACCATCACTACATCCTCATCAGATTCATCATACTACAACAGAGAGAAGATAATGGCCATATCTTGAGCCAGTGTCACCTCCACCATCTGAAGGGGTATCAAAGAGCACAGTGGGATTGAATTATGTTTTCCTAGGTAGGCCTTGTGACTCTTGCTTCTTTTCTTGGCCTTCTTCATAGGTTCAACATGCTCCTTGCCCTTAAACTTGACCAATTTTTTTGAAATGGTCTTATTTCTTAATTTGTAAGTACTCTGGACAATGGTTTTCTTGTATTGACCTCAGGCCTTCTTTTTACCCTTTGGAGCAATAGAATTTGTAGGGACTTCTTGTTTAACCACATACATATATCTTCATGACATTCAAACACACTAAGTCACCTAGACCTCCAAGTTGGTTGAATTAACTCACCCGACTTACCCATTTTGCAAAACATAGGGTAAAATTTATACCAAATATAAACTAAGCAAAGACAACCAACTTCACTTCTTGAATTGAAATTACAGGAACCCATAGACCCAAACAATTTCAACTAGCCCCAAAAATATGAAACTCCTGGAAAAACTAGAGCATGAAATAAAGAGAGCTCATATAAAGAACTAATTCACCCAGGATAAAAATAAAAATACTTATACACTTGAGAAATTGACACTCACACACTCCTCCAATGACCTACACTTCACATCTTCTGCAGACTAAAAAATGATGAAATCAAACAGAAGGAAAATCTACATTAAATAGACAATTTGGAGCATGTAACAATTAATAAGTGAAGAGATTGTTGTGTGAGAAAGTTGATAACTAAGTAGGTTAGCTTTGAATCTAGAATGTCGATCTTTGAGGATTTAAAACTTCATCAATGGAAACCTTGAACACAGTTTTTGGCCTTTTATAGGTTATTCCTAAAAAATGGCGATAACACCTCAAAAGTTTCCACGTCTTCCCTTAATTTTCATTAGTCACCTATGATCTAACAATTAACATGCATCGCCAACCCAATCTATACCTTTTCAGTTATATTGGCTAAGTACACAGAGTCAAAATTTGAAGAGAATATTCCCTAAAACATCCCATTGTGTGTCGCAGATTTGCCTCACCCCTCCAAGGTTCAATCAACAATGATAGCATTGGTGTAGTGAGATTCAAATCATTGGATCACTGCTCATTTTAGAGATCTTCATCACACATCACACATCACTTATTCACATTTGAAAATCCTGACCATATCAGTGACATCCTGAAACCAACGATGACACCATACTATGCCATGTGCACTTACATGAAAATCTAAGGCACCAAAGATATCATTCATGAGAGCACCTCAGAATAGCTAAAGAAAACACTAAACAAAGCACCTCATTACTCATCACCAATTCAAATTTCATCATTCAGAACCTATCTGAGATGAGGGAGACAAAAGAGAATACCATCCATTACCCGCCACCAATTTGAACAAGATGACTGCACACCCATCTACAATGAGCGATGAAACAAAAATCAAAGAGCCAAGAGGTCATTGCTCATCACCCATTTGAAATTCAAAACTTGGAGACAATCCACGATGAGCAACAAGAGAAGATACAGTAGGCACTAGGGTCCATTGTGCATCACTAATTCTCATCATGAAATTCATGAGCAATTAGCAATGTGAAAGAAGCTAGCAATAATAAAAATAGCTCACATATCACACATCGCTAATGTAAATCATGAAACCGATGACCAATCTATAATGTGTGAAACAAAAGAAAAGCCACTCATCGCCAATCGTTGATGCAATTTTTTTTTTGGCAAGCCATCTGAGATGATCAAAAACCAAAGAAACATACCTCATTGCTCATCACCCATTTGAATTTTCATTTCAAAAACCAATTGTGATGAGTAATGGAGGGAAATAGTGGATGGGACTTAAGTGAAATAATATAGCATGAGTTCACAAGTTTTTTTAAGATGGGGACCATTTAGGATGACATATAAAATGCCTCAAAGATTCAGAATATAATATTTTTAAAGAACGTAAAGGCCAAATGAGGTTAAAAGATAAACCTTATAAAATATAAGAATGTTGGACCTAGGGCATAAGAGATTGCTTACTCCATGAGCTCAAATGACATAAGATATTTGAAAAATAATTGGAGGGGGCAATAGCAGGTCAACAATGGATTAGGGTTTTAATAGGAGCTTTTCCCTAAGGGTTTCTTGGGTGAGATTTTGATAGCAACATCCCCAGACAATATCAATGAATAAAACCCTAAGCCAGACACTTGAAACTGACTGAAATTGGCACAATCATGAATGAAATCATGAATTTTTTGAAGGGTTCCATCAATTTGAAAAATTGCACTATGTTTTCTCTAGCCTTTGTTGCTCGTTCTCTTCCAAAAAATGAAGGGTTTGTGGCATTCTATGTCTACCTTATCAGTTATAATAAATAGTTAAGGTTTAAAATGTTGTAAAAGGTTTGGTGCATCACCAAATTTATGTTTTATTTGCATTTTTTTTTACCCCTTTTCCCAAAACACATAGAAGAGTCGAATTTCTTTAAAAAATTTAGAAGTCATTCAGTGAGGCACAAATTGGTCCCTTGCTCACTAAATTTCCTATAATATTGTTAGGGTAAGTGCAAGCTTTAATGATCAACGGGATCTCTCCTACAAAAATATTTGGTCCAATTTATTCAAGTTAAATCATGCATAATACCTTATAATTTTTTTATTTTGATTTCCCCATAAGAAGGGAAAACTTTGAAAAAACCATACGTGGTTGTATTTATATTTTCCTAAAATTGTTGTTTCATTGAAAAAAAAATCTCCATGTTTCTTTTCTGGTTTCTAATTTTTTTATTATTTTGTTCTTTCTATAGACTTTGGGAAACAAATGGAAGGATTTGTCTCCACATATTGATTATGATTGGATGAGATAATGGGAAATTATTCCAAATCTTAACAAGATCCTTAAGAGATTAGGGGAAAACCAAATGGACTAGTAAAGACTTTAATACATTATCACATAGTTTAGTCAAGAAGGAGGAATGTAAGAAAATGTGATCTCTGCTTTTAGATTCTTTTAAACACAACAAGCATCTATTTATAAATTGAAATTGACATTTATTGAGGCTATTAACAGTGATGATATTACCATGAATAAAATTCCACCAAAAGCAGTTAGTTTTGGGAATAAGTTTAGGATTCCAAACTATAGTGTAGAAAAATGCATGCCTTTACATTTTCACACTTAATATTCTAGCACCCCTTGCATTAAATTCCCTTTATTTCACTTATTATGGGCCCCTAAGACCCCTTTTTGTGCATCCCAAGGTATATTTAAACTATAAACATGACCAAAATCCACAAAAAACCTTTAATATTGATAGCCCACCTTTTAAAATGGAAACATAAGCCTGGTTGGACCAAGACACCCTTAGTGAAGTCTTAGTTCCCCTTAGTGGCACCAAGATGCCACCTAGGGTATCTTAGTCCTAAGGGCTTTATTTTTCAGGAATTAAGAGCAGGAAATTAAAATATTTGATTTAATTTGACATTTTTTTGGCCTTTGGGGTCTAATAATCGATTTATTAGATAGGAATTCCTATAAAAGTAAGATTCACACCTGTTTTCACCTATGTAGGTAGGAAAGTTTGAAGAGAGAAGAAGTAAGAAGAAGGAGAATTTAAAGAAGCACATAATTGAAGTCTTGGAGTAGCCTTCTATTATGTTTTTGTAGGTTTTTCAAGTCCATTTTCAAGCCAATATCTAGCACTTCTAAAGACTAATGATGGATTCCTATGGAGGGTCATGAGAGATTATAGGTTGGAGATGCAACTAGCAATACTTCCAAGCCTAAGGACTTGTTTCTTGAGTGATTCCATCTTCCATTATTGTTCTACTTTCTGCCTAAGGAAGGCACATTTCATGTTTATGGCTTATTAGGGTAATTTGAGATCTCCTTTGTATGCCATTTTTATTTGCATCTAGGATTTCTATTCTAACACAATTGAATATGGTTTCTCCACGTTCTATCTTGCATAATATTAGATACACTTAAGATTAGGGATCACACACATTTTTTTTTTAAATCTATGAATTTTCATCAAGGTTTAATTACCAACAAAGGGGTTTGACCAAGGAAAACCCCCATAAACAATTAATCAAATTTCCTTTCTTTTGCAGGTTATTTACAAGTTCAGATTTGAAGATTAGGTGAAGAAAGAAGTGTAGACATTGAACCTTAGGATCACATTTCAAAGTTTCAAAAATTTAGATTAGCACTAAGTCAACAGTAAGGGAATCTTAGTCCTCCCAAGGGTATTTTGTAGAAATTCTTTGAAATTCTATTTCAACATTCAAAGATTATGCATTTCCCCTAAAAAATAGCAGTGGAACTAAGACAAAAGTAAGGGCATATTTTTCCTCCCTAGAATATTTTCACAACATTTTTGCATTTCTAGAATCCTTATCACATTTCTAGACTTCCCAGGTACATACATCCTAACTTGGTGTTACTTAATTTTGTCATTTTCATTCATTATTTGGCTTGCATTACTAGGTTTTGTGAGTTGAATGTTGAGTTTTCTTTTCCAAGCATTTTCTTGGTGGTGAACCCTTCAAAGCCTAAAGAACCCCCCTAGGTTCCCTTGTTGAGTATTGATTCACCTTTGTGTTGATAGTCAATCCAATTTGGGATCCTAGGGCATATTTGAATGATAATTGGAGAAGAGTGATGTTATATGACCTAGGTCATAAAGCACCTATTCCCCTATTAATCATTTTGGTGAACCTAACACTTTGGACATTCATTTCTCTAATTTGGAGTTCATTAAGTTCCTAGATCTAGGTAGCATTCATTCAAGTACATTGCATCATACATTAGTGAAAGTGCATCTAGGGTTTCTAATATTTTCATTAGTGAAAGTGCATATAGGTTGCAATTTTTCTTTCTTGCATCATCTTATATCATTGAAAAACTGAAAAGTGCATTCTTAATCATCCTAATTACATTTAGAAATATTGTTATTGCACTCAAAATTGAAAAAATTGCATTTAACTTTGCATCTAATTTCTTGTTATTAGTCACTTTTTCTTGCATTCATTTGCACATTTTTTTGTTTCTAAACATCAGGTCCCTAAGTAGGAAACCTAGGAACACTATAACCAATCCAAACATTGCTATTTTTTCTAAAAAAACCTTTATTGGGACTAAAATTCCCTTACTGGTGTCTTAGTCCTTCTGTGGGTTTTTGGCTCAGAATCCTATTTGGGTTGCTTGCTTTCTATTATAGTTTCTAGAACCTCCAAATTTCATTAGCAAGACCAAGACTCCCTTACTGGCATCTTAGTCCCTATGGAGCTTGAGGTTGCAGTTTTTAGGGTTAAATAATGAATTTGTGTGCTTCTATTTGTTTTAGTTACTTTATTGTTTCGAGTATGTGCAAGATCATCATGGAAAAAATAGGCCCTTAAGTGGCAAAAAATTCATAAAAAATAGAGTTAGGAAACTTGACATAAAAATTTGAATAAGTTATCTATATTATTTTAAAAATATGTAACAATAGAATCTGTAGCAAATTGAATTTAGTTTCTAAACTATTAGGTTTATTTCAAAAAAAGAAAATCTATTTGATGAAAATTTGAAAGTTCAATGCAATAGTACTTAAATTTCAGGGAAAAAATAAGTAGGTGTCTGTCTGACCACCCTAACCACAATAAAATGATAATATTTTTTAATAAGATTTTAGATATAAGTAGAGGACTCATGTCTTGATGTGATGCATATTTTTTTGTAATTTTTCAAGTAAATAGTTAATTATGAATTTTTTATTACAAATTTTAAAAATTATAAAAACTCGTCTATCTAAGCACTTTAACTTGGTCAAAACTTCATGAAATTCAATTTTTTATTTTTTTAATATTATAGTATGCAAAGCATAGAATGTGACACATGTTTCAGATTCAAAAAATGTCATACAATTTGAAAGATATAGATATTTTTCAATCAGCCCATCAATCAGGACTTTGGTCGTAATTCAAATAGAAAATGAATAATAATTATTTATTAAATTCAAAGTAAAGTATAATTTATATTGGTGGAAACCTAATAAAATCCTTTAAAAACCCTTTTCGTTTCATCAATTTTGGGTAAAAAAAATGTTGTTAGCCACATACCCTACACATACCCAGAATATCGCCACTTTTTGGCCCATCATGATCCTGCACATACACTTTCATTTTGTCAATTTATTATTTTATGCATTTTCATAGTTCATGTTTACAATTGATTCATAAAGATAGATTATTGCAATTTCATTTTGTTAGTTGTAGACTTTATTTTACGTTCATTAGAAAATTGAAACACAAAAACTTAAAATATTAAATCTAAACAAACTTACATTTATGGTTAGTATGTCAAAACCATTTTTCCAAGTTAGCATAACCCTTAATCCTTTTAGTAGTGATGACTTTGATATGTTAGTTCAAACCCTTGAGGATTTCATCTCGCAAGGTTCATCCACTTTAAGGGTTGTTCAAGAAAACCTAAACAAAGAGAAGTAAATTTAATCCAACCTCAACTTATCCTTTATCCTTTATCCTTGTTCAAACAAACACGTCCTTATCCTTGAAGCACCTAAGAAAAATGCTTTGCAAAAATTGAGTTATAATACTATTTCTCATACATATAACACAAGGAATAATAGACAACCTCAACCTAATACCATTTTGTTACCATTTCCTAATCCTATATTTCCTAGTGCTCATCATTTACCATCGCATAGTGGAAAGGAGTATGATCCTTTTGAACAACTTAAGAATACTCCCACTAAGATTTCCTTATGGGATCTTATTCAAACTTCACCTAGTTACCACACCATGCTTCAAACATCTGTAGTACAAATGCAAATGATGTGCTAGCTCTAATACAAGGAATGAATATAGTTAATGTAGACATTACCTTTCACCAACAAGAGCTCCCTCCCTTGGAGATGAGAAATAAATGTGATGCATTCATGATAATAGCTAGATACAACAACACGAGAATATAAAGGAACCTTGTTGATAATTTCTCAGCTCTTAATGTGTGCAGTGTTAACCTTTTAGATAAGTTGGGAGTGGATAAATCAAAAATGAAACTTGATTCCTTATCAATTCAAGGATTTGAAAATGAAGGAAAGCAACTGCTCGGTGTGATTACTTTACCTATTATAGTCGAAAAAGCTAGCTTACAAACTCCTATTCATGTTATGCCTCATGACCTTTCATACAATCTTCTTTTATGAATAAAATGGATTCATGAGATGAATTTGGTGCCTTCGAATCTTCATCATATCATGAAGTATGTCCATAAAAAGAAGTTATACCAAATTGAAATGGACCTCGAGTCTAAAAGTTACTTACAAATTGAAAAGGGAACAACCAGTCCTTTGAAAACATTAATTCCAACATAAAAAATAGATCCTATGAAAGAGGAAACATAAGAGATGGAGACTATCAAAATTATCAGATGATGATTGGGGTTCCTTGGAATTCACACCTTCATTTATGTTAGAATATATAATCACAAGAAAACAGGATGAAAAAGAATAGCAACCAAAGGTTATGTCAACATAGAACTCGAGAGAAAACTCACAAGCATCTATCTCATCTACTCTTGAAGAAGATACAATGTACACAAAAAAATTCAAAGAGATAGATTATCAACAACCACCAAACCCAAAAGAAAGGGAAAGACTTTATGGGAGAGGATATGAACTTATGAAGCAATTGGGTTATAGTGGAAAAGGATGTGCAAAGACATAACAAGGAATTTGTGTTCCTGTGGAACCTAAAATCTAAGAAATTAAAAATGGTTTGGGATATTTTCCTTCTAAGATAACGTAAGAAAATAAGAGACCTTCATTAAACATCAACACCATTATGTGTAAAACAAAAATCAATCTTACCTTGAAGCATCCAAAATTGCTTGATATGAATTTTGAACCATCATGGGAATACTTTGAAGTTGAAAAAATCCTTGAAAAAAATTCTAAGAGCTTATGATAAATCATCTACTCCTCCTCAAAATAAAAAAAGGTTACATGTCCTATAATTAGCACAAAAAAAAAAATGGAGAAAAGGAGAATGGTGAGGTAGAAAGGAATAATGAAGAATACAACCTTGAATTTCTAAAATCAAACACACTCCCTTTAAGGGATATCATGGATATAGAAATGGACATCAATGATAAAGATAAAGTGATTAAGATAGGAAAATGCCTCTTTGATGCAGAACAAGAGGATACTACAACTTTTCTTCATGAATTTATCAAAATCTATGGTTGGACTTATTTAGATATACCAATAAATGATCCTAAGATTGTAACACAAAATATAGTCCTTGATGAAAATGCTAAGCCCATCAAATAGAAGATTCAAAAAATGAACCCTAAAATAGCCTTGCTAGTTAAGGAAGAAATTAAGAAAACCCTTGAGTATGGTTTCATAAGACCTATAGATTATTCTCCTTGGATCTCAAACACTATTGCAATTGTAAAATCTGACAATCATATTAGGATGTGTACAAATTTTCATGATTTGAGTAAAGTGTCTTTAAGAGATGACTTTCCCCTTCCTAATATTCACATGATAGTAGACTCAACTGTGGGATAGGTTTTGTTGTCATTCATGGATGGATTTTTTGGATACAATCAAATTTTCATCAACCCTCAAGATCAGTATAAAACATCATTCACAATTGTCTAGAGAACATTTTATTGAGTTATGATGACTTTTGGGTTGAAGAACACGGGTGCAACATATCAACAAGCTATGAAACTAATATTTCATGATTACATACATAATATTTTGGAAGATTATGTTGAGGATATTCTAGCTAAATCTTTAACAAGACAAGTCAATGTGATTTTTCTTTGAAATATTTTTGAGCGAATTTGAAAATACAACATGAGATTGAATCTGAAAAAGTGTGTCTTTGGTGTAGACAATGGAAAAATTTTAGGTTTCATCATATCTCACATAGGCATCGAGGTGGACACAAAGAAAATTGATGATCTAGTTAACATGTTGCCTCCTAGAAATATCTCTCAATTGAGTACCTTACAGGGAAGAATTCAAGCCATTTGTCATTTTGTAGCATCCTTAGTAGATCAAACATTACCATTTACACATCTCCTTGAGAAAGGCACGCATTTTGATTGGAACGAAGGTTGTAAACATGCCTTTGAAATTTTGAAAGATTATCTTGTCACTCCACCTATCTTACAACCTTCCATGCAAAACAGACCATTCATCCTTTATACATCAACATCAACCCATGCTTTCATAGAATTGTTTCCTCAACAAGATGAAAAGGGTAAAGAGCATCCTATTTATTACATTAGTTGAACATTGATTGACTATGAGAAATGATACACAACAATAGAAAAATAGTGTTTGGCTCTTGTATTCGCTAACAATAAGTTGTGACATTACAACTATTTAATGTCAAAATACAAGTGATGATGAATTTTGACCCTTTAAGACACCTTTTCACTAAAATAGACTTATCAGGATGCTTAGCTAAGTGGGTAATGTTGTTAAGTAAGTTTGACCTTAAATTTGTTTCACAAAAATAAATTATGGGTCAAGCCTTGACTGACCAATTGGCTGATGCTCCTTCTCCTTTAGCATTACATGGTAATAATTCTTTTTCTGATGATAATGTGTTGACAATCAAAGATAATGCATGGGAATTATATTTTGATTGATCTAAGTGCACAATTGGCTCTAGTGTGGGGGTTATAATAAAATCACCCACAAAAGAGCATATTCCCTTATCATATCAGTTAAACTTACTATGTACAAACAATACTACTAATTATGAAGCATTACTCATTGGATTGCATGCCAGTCTAGTTATGGGCACTACATTAAGATATTTAGAGATTCACAATTAGTCATCAAACAAATAAATGAAACATATCATACAAAGAATGAAAAATTATCAGAATACAGGGATCTTACAATGAATTTGTTAGAGAATTTTTAATCATTCACCATTGAAAACATCCCTTGAAAAGATAATTGTCATGTGGATGCGATGGAAAGTGAAACTTCTCTTATATCCCCTCAAGATCCTTCAAAATACTTCACCTTCATTGTGCATACAGTTATGAAACCATCAATTGAAGATAAAGTAGAAGAAGTGCTAGCAACAACCATTGAAGACTCAAGTGAATGGTATGATACAATATTCAATTATTTGAAAGATGGTACCTTTCTTGAGCCAACAAATAAAAACACTTGCTCTCGTCTTGAAAAATTTGCATCTAGATATAGCATTCTGGAAGAAATTTTATATAAAAGGTACTTTGATGGCCTTTTACTTAGGTGTCTTAAACAATCTGAAATCCCTATAACACTTGAAGAAGTTCATGCGGGTGCTTGTAGGGGGAATTTTAGAGGAAGATCATTAGTTCAAAAACTAACCCGCATAGGATATTATTGGAAAAATATGGAAAAAGATTGCTTCAAATACATTAAGAAATGTCATAAATGTCAAGAAAATCAAAATTTACTTCATGCTCTTGCCTCTAAACTTCATGCACAAGTTCCTATTTCACCATTCTTGGTATGGGGTTTTAAAATCTCCACCTTCATCCATTGGACATACATTTATAATCATGGCAACAGACTATTTCAGGAAATGGGTAGAAACTATTCCCTTGCATTCAACAATTTTGTTGATGTAATATGTTGTTTCATATTGGAACACATCATTGCTCTCTTTGGACTTCCTTCCACGTTAGTTTTAGAAAATGGGGCACCATTCAAGAATAATTATGTGAAGAAGTTCGTGGAAACATTTAATATACAACATTGATTTTCAACACCTTATTACCCACAATCTAATGGATAAGCTAAATCAACAAACAAAACTATGGAACAAATTCTAAGAAAAATAGTTAACAAACATAATAAATACTAGCATAAGCAATTAACATATGTGTTATGGGCTTATTGTACTAGTATCATAAATTCAATGAGAAACACACATTACAACCTTGTTTATTGTGTTGAGGAAATTATGCCCCTAGAGTTAGAGATTCCCTCCTTAAGAATCGCTCTTCAAGGGCTAATTGATGACAATACTTATAGGGAACAATGATTACACCAACTTGAAATGCTCAAAAAAATACACATCAATGCCCTCGAACATCTTCAAGCTTACCATAAGAAAATGCAACAAAGTTATAATGACCATGTCATCCCTCTCTCTTTCAACAAGGATGATTTGGTGCTATATGAGAACTAGTGAAACATCAATGCTAACCTAACAGAGAAAGGAAATTTTATCCCTAATTGGTTAGGACCTTATGTAGTTGAAGAAAGCAATGGGTTTGGAGCATACCTAATATTTGAAATGGATGGTACACCTCTTCGGGAACCTATCAATGATGCACATATGCATCGGTATTATACCTAGCCTTTCTAAATAGGATGAATTTTTAAAGTAATGTTGTTAGAGTTAATGGATTCTATGTCATTGTCTCTCATGCTTGCTTTGTTCCTAACACCTAGTTTTTTGTGTCTTGAATATTGTTGTAGTAGGTACAATTTTGTTTTGGATTCTTACTTTAGGTATTGAATGTTATTGAGAGATTCAATTTTATCTTATGTTCAATTAAATCCTTATTTGCATCTAATATTCTAAAATTAGATCATGAGTACATTTAATTTAGCATAACATGCTACATCATAAATCTAAGAAATCTTAAGAAAAGACATGTTAGATCATGGAGATATTTATTGAATAGTCTAACAAAGATTATTTAATAAATCACATTGCCATCTAACACACATAAATATAATATCGAAACATGCTTATGGGTATGTGTAGGATCATCATGGAAAAAAAAGACCCTTATGTGGCAAAAAATTCAAAAAAATCAGAGTTAGGCAACTTGATGTAAAAATTTGAATAATTTATCTATATTATTTCAAAAAAATGTGAGAATATAATCTATAGAAAATTGAATGTAGTTTCTAAACTACTAGGTTTATTTTTAAAACAACTATTTGGTAAAAATTGAAATTTCAATGCAGTAGTACTTAAATTTTAGAGAAAAAATAAAAGTAGGTGTCTATCTAATCACCCTAACCACAATAAAATGATAATATTTTTATAAGATTTTAGATATAAGTAGAGGACTCATATCAGATGTGATGCATATTTTTTATATTTTTTCCAAGTAAATAATTAATTATGACTTTTTATTACAACTTTTAAAAATATAAAAAATAGTATGTATGACCACCTTAACTTGGTCAAAGCTTCAAAATTCAATTTATTTTTAATCTTATAGTATGCAAAGCATAGAATATGACACATGTTTGATTCAAAAATGTGATACCGTTTTGAAAGTTATAGATGTTTTGGAATCAACCTATCAATCAGGACTTTAGTCATAATTCAAATAGAAAATGAATAATAATTATTTATTAAATTCAAAGTAAAATAATTTATATTGATGGAAAGCTAATAATATCCTTTAAAACCCTTTTTGTTTCATCAATTTTTGGTAAAAGAAAAGTCATCAGCAACATACCCTACACATACCCATCATATCACCACTTTTTGGCCCATCATGATCCTGCACATACCCTCATATATATATAAATATCAAAAAATTTAATACATCTCATCAATAGTATAAAGTCACTATGGCCTATGATTGTTGGATCCCTCAAGATCTAGTGTATGCATCTATCGAGAGATGGTGGTCTGTGATCAATATCTACTCATGGTAGTCATCTCTCACATAGTATATAGTGCCTTGCGTGCTTCACCCTTGCATATCAGTGCATCACACGCTCTCGCTCTGCACTGTCTCTATCAACCTAGAATCTAACATTCTCTCTCTGTATCCATGCTCAACCTTTGACTATAAGATAGCCTCTCTCTCAAATCTTTGAGCTACTTGAGCCTCCTCTAACTCCACCTCCAGTGTTGATACCTAACCCTCAGCAAAATTAGTGTGCCTAGATATGTTATCAAAAACTCCTTGAGCCTCACATAAGGCTCAAATAGGTCCATGTGCTACAACACAAACTATGGGGGTATGTACTCTACAAAAGTAGCCTCATCTATAGGAATGAGTGGCACTATCTCAGTAGTCATGGATTGGAAGAGGTCCTCACGATCTACCATAGGCCCTACAAGATAGAAATCATAAGAATAGTTAGTATACATCATCATAATATACATATGCATGAGCATGATATACATAAAAAATAATAATAAATAAAATCACCCGGGTCTGAAGCATGATCTGCAGGAATCTTGAATGCCTTATTGCTCTCCCCATGCTCTTGGACACTGGCACATGTAGAGTGTGACCTCGTAACCCATGTGGGAACTGTATCTCTCCACTCAGGTCTAAGTGGACTAGCCTCACCTCTATCATTGTCCTCGATCATAGGATAACTCTGCTCATCCTCTGTCTCCTCATCATCCTCCTCTCCCTCATAGTTATTATCATCCTCTGACTCCTCACCCCTATCTAGAAATAGATTTGCTTGATATATCCCTTTCCTAGCTCTTTTTTCTCATCCCCCTAATCTAGTAAAGGTCCTACAAATCCCATAGGATAGCCCATAGGAAAGATAATTCTTGGCCTAACAACCTCCCACCAATCATTGTACTCCTCTGTTGTACTGACGTAGTTAGCATCAGAGACTCAGGACATGTTTGTATCCTCCTCCTCTACATCGCTATGAACATCATCTGACATTAGATGTTTAAGGTCCCCAAGTTTGTGGATGCTCCATACTGACCTCCTGTATGATTGTCATAGTACTATTCATCTCTATATCTACCCAAACTATCTCATGATGTGATCATAGTAGAAGGGTCTCATTACATGATCATGTCGTCCCATCAAAATTTTGTCCCTCTGCATCTGCCTCATCTTTCATGTAGTGTCTGACTAGAAGAGCTCCATCAGATAAGGTCTCCACACAATATCCTCCTCCCTCAACCTATCAAATCTGATCCTCCAAAATAGTATATCATCATGATACCACGCTTGTCTAAGTGGATAACTGAAGGCTCATGGGTATCCCACCGTGGTGGAAATCAAAAAGCCTATCAGTCTGGTACAGGTAATGTGCTCCAGGCACTAGGATTGTAGTAAAATGAAGTGAAGCATAATATTCACCTCTCCATAGGTAAGCCAATCCAAGACATAATATAGGTGCACCAATATTCTTTGACCCCATGCAAATACAACGTTGTAGTGCTTCATGTATCATATCATGTGCACTAGTCCTCCCTCTAGATGTGCCCTGCAACCATCGAGAACTAGTACCAGTGCTACTATGAAGATCATGATGTGTCTGACGAGTGGTGATTATGCATGTAAAATCCATGCAAGCTCGATGCACAATCCTATGACCATGTGACAAACAAGTCTCCATAGGCAATACTTGATGTTAGACTACATGTCCTCAAAGCTCCTGTCGTGTGCTAGAAAAACCCTCTCACCTCAAATGGGCACCTGTAGTATCTTGTGTACATTCTCCACTGTGATAGTCATCTCTCATGTCGGTAAGTGAAATGTGCAAGTATTTGCATCCCATCTCTCCACCAACGCCATCAACATGGCATCATGATAACGCATCACTGGGGAGATATAGGCCCACTAGAGGCCTATCTCTTAGAGGATCTACACATCCTCCTTAGGTAGTTGATTGACTAGCTCTTGTAGATGGCTAAACATTTGGCCACCCAGGTACTGGAATGACCGAGGTGTAGTCTGGCATAGAAAAGAGGAAAAATTTCATTTAAAACATCTTAAAAACTTAAATTTACGCTTTAATGGTCAAAAAGTTTGCTAATACTGCTCTAGTATATCTTAATTAAGGGTTCTAGATACTTTATTCCTTAACTGGGACACTTTGCGACAAAGAATGACACTTTGCGACAAAGTGGGACACTTTGCAACAATCTAGAAAAATGGAAGAAAATCTCTCCCTAGACTCTAAATTCATTTAAAAACTTCATAAAAACATAAAAAAATTGATTAAATCAAAATATAGAGAAAGAAAAATCCACTCACTGTAGGTTGTAGCTCATCTTGTGCAATTTCCTCCCATAGTAGCCTGATCCATGGACGTGTGGATGGGCGTATGCTTCAAGGCATGATAGCTCACTCTACTCCAAGCCCACTCTCCAAAAAAGGTAAAAGATAAAATGAATATGAATTACCTTCTCTTTATCCTTATATACATGCATATTTAGGTCACTTTTTTTCAAAAGAAAATAAATGTTTTTTTCTTCAACTAACATATTAGGGGCTAGCAAACTCTATTTTCAATTTCATATTTTGCATTGGAATCATGGTTTTATTCCTATTCTCATCAAATTTCTACCATCAATGGCATGGTACTTGGAAATTCCCTATGATGGACTTGTACAGTTTGATGTGGTCAGATTTCTACCTTGATTCCACCTCCATAAAGCAAGTGGAATCAAGGGAGCATACATCCACCCACAAATTCAATTTTCTAAGAAAGTTAGATAAGAGGATTATTTTTGAGCTATTAATGAATGTGTGATGTAGGATGTAGTTCCTAACATTGTGGTTTTTTAGGTAACTACAATGGGGGCTTCATTCTCCCTGGAGAATCCATACGAGTATCCTTTTATAAAGTTACTTTTTCAATTACTTTAGCTTGCATATGCATGTAGTGTCATATGGGTGCTAAAGTGGGAGCTAAATATAGTGTAGAAAAATACATACCTTTACATTTTCACACTTAATTTGGACGTATTCTAGGACCACTTACATTAAATTTGATTTAGGTCACTTATTATGGGCCCCTAAGACCCCTTTTTGTGCATCCCGAGGTATATTTCAATTGTAAACCTGACCAAACTCCACAAACAACCTTTAATATTGGCAACCCACCTTTTAAAATGGAAAAGTAAGCCTAGCGAGACCAAGAAACCCTTAGTGGTGTCTTAGTTCCCCTTAGGGGGACCAATATGCCACCTAGGGCATCTTAGTCTCAAGGGCTTTATTTTCAAGAATTAAGAGTGGAAAATGAAAATATTTGAATTAATTTGGCATTTTGTCGACCTTATCTAATAATCAGGTTATTAGATAGGAATTCCTATAAGCAAATATTGACATCCATTTTCACCTAAGTAGGTAAGCAATTTTGAAGAGAGAAGAAGTAAGAAGGAGAGTTTCAAGAAGCAAGGAATTGAAGTCTTGGAGCAACCTTCTATTGTGTTTTTGTAGGTTTTTCAAGTCCATTTTCAAGCAAGATCTAGCATTTCCAAAGACTAATGATGGATGCCTATGGAGGATCATGAGAGATTCTAGGTTAGAGATGCAACTAGACATACTTCCAAGCCTAAGGACTTGTTTCTTGAGTGATTCAATCTTCCATTTTTGTTCTACTTTCTACCTAAGGAAGGTACATTTCATGTTTATGGCTTATTAGGGTGATTTGAGATCTCCTTTGTAGGTAATTTTCATTTGATTCGTAGGAATTCTATTCTAACACATTTGAATAGGGTTTCTCCATGTTCTAGCTTACATAATCTTAGATACACTTAAGATTAGGGCTCACACACATTTCCATTTTCAGATCTATGCATTTTCATCAAGCTTTGAATTACCAAACAAGGGGTTTGACCAAGGAAAACCCCCATAAACAATCAATCAAATTTCCTTCGTTTTGCAAGTTATTTACAAGTTTAGATATGAAGATTTGGTGAAGAAGGAAGTGCAAACATTGAACCTCAAGATCACATTATGAAGTTTCAAAAATTTAGATAAGGACTAAGTCAATAATAAGGGAATCTTAGTCCTCCCAAGGGTATTTTACATATATTCTTTCATATTCTATTCTTACATCCAAAGATTCTAGATTTCCCCTAAAAAATAGCTGTGGGACTAAGATAATAATAAGGGCATTTTGTCCTCCCTAGCATATTTTCACAACATTTTTTGCATTTCCAAAATCCTTATCACATGTCCAAACTTCCCAAGTACATACATCCTAACTTGTTACTTAATTTTGTCATTTACACTCATTATTTGGCTTGCATTTCTAGTTTTTATGAGTTGAATGTTAAGTTGTCTTTTCCAAGATTTTCCTTGGTGGTGAAACCTTCGAAGCCTAAAGAACCCCCCTAGGTCTTCCTTGTTGAGAATTGACTCACCTTTTTTGTTGATGGTCAATCCAATTTGGGATCCTAGGGAATATTTGAGTGATAATTGGAGAAGAGTGGTGTTATATGACCTAGGCCATAAAGCACTCATTCCCCTATTAATCACAAACCTACAATCAGATGAAGTTAAAATTAGGGATGCATTATTCTTCCAACATGATCTAATCTAATATAGCTAAGCAGAGGCCAAAGGGATTTCTACACCATATCCATTTATCCACCTCGTCTTGGGAAAAGAAAGTACAATATTCAATCTAAATTATCAAACCTTTCATAAGCTCTTGATCCCTTTGTAGACTACCTCTACACAAGAGAGTATCTCCAAAAATATTATCCTCATTTTTTTTTCAATTTTTTAGAAGCACCATTCTATTCTATATAGTTAAAGAGGAATTTAGCTTTGGCCTAAATTAGTCTTTCTTCAATATTATTTAATTGAATGAACGATGAGAGAGAAGGGCCTTTATTCCAAGTGTCCTCCCAAAAAATAAATTTTAAATCATTTCCCACTCTTCTTTTGATCCCTTGTTTGATGATGTTCCTTATTTTAACTAGGTTATTCTAGACAACTAAGCTTGATCTATTTCATAGAATAGAAAGTTCATAGGGTCCTCATTACAAAGGTATTTGGCCTTTAATATGACAACCCAATCTTAGTCTCCTTGAAAGAAGTTCCATCCAATTTTTCCTAGGAGTAACTTATTAAGAAAATAAGTCTTATAATTCCCATGCCCCCAAACTTTTTAAGGATGCAAACCTTGTCCTAGCTAATGAACGAAATCCTAGAATTTTCTTTCCTTAATGTCTAGAGGGTAATCCCACAATAGTGGTTTACAATTTTTGGCCAAAGCGGACAATGAATTTTTTAACTAAATCTTCACTTTTGGGCACCTATAGTGGCTAAATGCGTGAGGAATTTGAAGATGATGCAAACTAGAGTTTCATGAAATTTTATCTATAGATTCTAAATATATTTAAAAAAATTTGGAATCAAATTGCACTTTTTTCCATCTCCCTCGAGAAACTAGTTTTTTAGGAAAACAACATTTTAAAAAAGTGGCTCACCATATAAAGCATAACTTTTTTCCATGAAGGATAAAATTCAAATTCTTTTGAATTTAGATTTTTAATCTGATATCTAGTGCTTCCACTTGGTTAGATAGTTTTTATTGAATAGTTTTTCTTTAATCAAGTTTCAAATTCAAACCAATTATAATTTAGATATAAGCACTTAAAAGGCATAACTTTTTTGATATGTATCAAAATTCATTTTTCCTTTGTTGGATCAAGGATTTCAATATCAGTGCGCTAATATTTTTAATTTTTTAAAATAATTTTCTATTTTTCCACATGTGCGGAACAAAGATCTTGATTTTAGATGAAAAACCTACATTCATGAGAAATAAAAAATAAATATAATAATAAAATTAAATTTATTTAAAATTATATACTTTTTGGGAAGCTTATAATAAGGACTACATACTTGAAAAATAAATTTTAAATGAATTCATTTGATCCCCCAAAAGGTAAATCAAAAGTGGTTTTTTATCAGCATTTTGATAGGTGTAAAGGAGACTCCATTATATAGGTATGGTTTAAAACTAGTGGGGTTCTATCCAAGGGGGTTTAATTTAATGTAGTTTGATCAAACCCTCTTCAATTGGAATTCTCTAAATGGAACCTTTTAAGGCTTAAATCATTATATTTTCTAAAATATGTGATTTCAACAAAAATTAATTCCTCCAAATTGTAAACCGCTTTGTGGGATTACCCAAGGATTTCTTCTGAATTTTATAAATTGTGCATGCTATGCAAGAAGGGATTTTAAATAGGGATAGAAAATACACTAGGATGTTTTGGAGAGAAGCTTTAAGAAGTTGAAGTTTTCCAACTTGGCTAAGGAGCTTTCCATTCCATCCTACAAGTTTCTTTTGTATTCTTTCAATGACTACATTCTAGTTGGAGTTTAGGGTATTTTTGGAGATTAGAGGTAGTCCAAGGTAAGATGCAAGAAGGAAAGTGGATTGGAATTCTAGTATCCTTGTAACCCTATCCTTAACCAATTGATTAGAATTGAAGAAATAAAGCATACTCTTCATGTAGTTTATGATCTTTTTTAGGCACAAGCATACCTTTGCAATGTTTTCTTCCAATAGGTTGCTTCCACCACTGAGGATTTTCCAAACCAAATAGTGTCATCTACAAAATATTTGATCTATAATTAGAGGTTTACAATTCAAATGTATTTAACCTTCATTACAATTATTCCCGATCTAATAGAATTGTGTGACTATGTTGTTTAACTGTTGAAATTACATACTAAGTCTACTTTTACAAAAATTAATGAAATTACTAATTACTAAAATGTTGTAATTAGAAATCAAATACTAAATTGAAAAATAAACTAAAATGAAATAAGATAGGATATAGAAGAAGAATGAGACAAAAGATAGAAAGATTAGATGCAGGTTGATAACGGAGTTCGTCCTTCAAAGGACTACGTCTCCGGGTCCGCTTCTCAATGTTGGACCACTTTCATTAATATTTCCAAGCAATAGAAATTCCTTGTTACAATATTCAATCTCCAAAAACCTATACAAAATTCCTCACAATCTCTCACTTTTACAATTTTGGTGTATAATAACACGTTGTAATTCTTCTCCAAAAATTCTCACACTCAAATTATTTCTCCAAGAAAACTTGATTAATTCCCAAGCCAAAACATCCCCTTTATATACCAATTTATTTGCTAATATGGGCTAAAACCATATTATTTTGCAAATATACCCATATCTCCAATATCTCCCATTTACAACAAGTAATCTTTGAAAATCCCCCTTTTTACATATAAAAATAATCTTTAAAATCTCATAAAAATTATTTAACCCCTTTAAAATATGGGCTCGTATAATTTTGGGCTTACAAAATAATAAAATCCCCTTCAAATCTTATTAAAATCCTCAAAACTCCCTTAAAAATCTTTAAAAATCCTTTTAAACCCCTAAAATCCTGTTAAAAACATTTTCAAATCTTTATATGTTTGGGCTTACAACTTTATTGGTTAAATAAAAATAAAATGAGAGATTTAATCTTTTAAAAATACAGAGGATCTACTTATTTATTTAATAAAACAACCCGTTTCCAAAATTCTTTCAATTCATACGCATAGAACAATTGGTGGGAGTGCTTTTCGAGAGAGGAGAGGTTGGGTGTTCAACTCCCACCTTCACTACTTTTAGAACATAATCTAAATTTTTTCTTTGATAAAACCCATTGGCGTCCACTATGTGTTGAAGCGAGATGTTAGGTGGATTGGTAGGCAAGAATAGTGGTAAATAAAGGGTCATGGGTTTTAATCCCATCTATAAAATTTTAGCTAACAAACTATTTCAACAACACAGGAGTGCCACATGTCAAATTATGATTCATTGAAGTATGCCATGTGTTAGTTGATGATTGGCTGAAGAAATGCCACATGTCAAAATTATGATTCAAAGTAGCCATGTGTTAGTTGATGATTGGCTAAAGAAATGCCACATGTCAACATGTAGTTGGCTAGAGAAGTGTGTGTCAACATATGACTGGCCAGGAGTGTGCCACGTGTCAGCATATAATTGGTCCACATGTCAAATTATGATAGTGCCACATCACCATGTCTGCCGACTATGCTAACATGTCACCTCCTACCATGTCACATGTTGATGTCATCATTTTAACTGGTCAACTCCTTTTGTCTGCAAACTTTGACCAACTCTATTTTGCTCATACAAACTCAGTTTTTGATACTAAATATAGTTCCAGAATCAGCACGATGTGCGAGTCATTTTTGCCTTATTCTGAGATGATCAAATTTCCACCTTTTTCCTGGCCCCCTTGTTTGCCTGTTTGACCAGACCTTTGATTGTGCATAACTTTTGCATACGGGCTTCTTTTGAGCCCATTCAAGTTGCATCAGAACCGTGTCGGTGAGCTCTACGCGATGATGCTAATTTCGTGAGATTCTGAGGTTGGTTTTTTTTAAGGTTTTCTGGATCCACCAGGATCAATATTGGTGAGAGATCAAAGGTAATGAAGAAGCCACTTTAACTCCTTTTAGAAGTATAAGGCCATGCATATTTTAAAAATTCCTCCAAAACACATTAGCCACCATTATAAATAAATCTAGAGAGAAAGGGTCCCCTTGTTGAGACCTCTCCCTCAATAGAAGGAACCTCTAGGAACCCCTTTCACCAAAATAGAAAATTTGGGACTTGTGACACAAGCTTTGATCAGATTTAGAATGCTTCCTTTGAACCAATACTTCTATAGGACAACCATCAAAAAATACCAAGAAACTTTATCATAAGCCTTGGATGTGTCCAATTTGAGGGCCATGGTAGGATTTTTGTTGTATTCTATATAATGTCCATATATTTATGAGTAATGAGGGTTGCATCAAGAATCTCTCTAACTACAACAAAAAAAAATTGATTGGGTGAAATCGTTTTATGAAGAAACCCCTTCAACCTATTTACTATAAGTTTGGAGAAAATCATGTAGAAATTTTTACAAAGATTGATGAGTCTATAGACTTGTATATAGTGAGAGAATCACAATTCCTAGGGATCAACACAATTAAAGTTGAGTTTAGCTAGTTTAGTATTTTTTTCGATCTGAATAAGTCTCTCACAACATTAAGGAGGTCCAAGGAAATGACTTCCAATAAGTCTTGGAAGAAGGATAGAGGGAACCCACCAGAGCTTGGGGCCTTGTAATCCCCAAAATAAAACACAATGTTCCTTAGTTCTTGATTGGACATAGGTTTTCCCAAAGATATAAGGTCTTTTTGATTGATAATATTAGGAATAATATCAATAAGGTCCTCCAAACAAGAAACATTTGAGTTATGACCAACTAGGGAATCTATGAAGTAAGAAGCAATATTCACAATATCACTATCTATTGTTGTACACTATCTAATTGTGAGATTTAACATTGTGCCTAGGTCAACATATATCTCTAGCCTTAGAATCAAATTGTATCTCTTAGAATTTTTGAAACTATAACTTTCAAAACCAATAGCTCGAAAAATAGGTTTTACAGAATCATAAATCATATAAAGATGATATTGTTGGTATTAGTTTTAATTTGGTACAAAACCATGTATTATGTTAGTTTCATTATAAAATTAATTCCATGAGATGTGGATGAATATTATTAAAGATAATTGGATCCAAATTTCAGTGGAAGGTTAGTTACTACATGATTTTCCTATTCACATGGATAAAGAGATTATCCGTTGTCCTTGTATGAAATTAAAACCAACAATGAATCTTTATGTCCATGCCTATCCATGAGCGTAAAATATTATCCTATGTTGTGTGATTGAAAGTGATAAATTCCTAAGTAAAGAAGTACCTTTCTTGCTATCAATTTGCAACAAGTATGATCAATGTAGAAGATTTAGGCAAAGATAGGATGTTATAAATATGCACTTTTCTTTTTAGAAATGATCTTTAGCCAAATTTTGGGATCATGTGGTACATGTTTCCTTAAATAAAAAATTTAATATGTCCTCCTTAGAAATTAATATATTATAGGGTATCAAGAGCTACGTGTTTAAGTTTTTAATATATGTATTCATTTTTCTATAAATATGGAGAAGGTATAGTCTAGTAGTTTTCTTTGCATGATTTAGTTGCTACTTTTTTAACTAAAATATTTCAATGGAATGTATAATGAATATTTTAGTTGACATTTATTGTCCTACTATATTTTTAACCAACCGTGTTATAACATTTTAAAACTATTATATTGGGATGAAAATTTATACTTCTAGTAATTATATGGCATTTATAATAATATTTTTATCTTGGCAAGCTTGCACTCTATCACCAAATGAGTAAACATTGCAATCCTTTTGGTGAAATGACCAAAAATTTATTAAACCATCTTCCTTGTGGTACCTTGGTAGTTATATGTCCATTAGGCCATACTATTGTACACAATTCAACAATAAAATATTTCTTAAATTTATTTTTTAATTTTATTTTTATATCTCTATATATCTATGTATGTTGGATTCCAAATTAATTATGTTGTAAGAAAATTATAGAAGATCCATCTCAAGAAGACAATTATATTTTATCATCAATGACATGCTTATTTATTTTATCTAATTAATATATAGGTTAGTCAGTCTTTTCTTTATTAAGAGGGGTAAACACTTTTGACTTGGAGTTATGAACTGGTGAGCTCACAAATGGGAGACCTCATCCCCAATATAAATCCTCAACAATCACATCTGAATGGGGTTTGAACCTTGATGGAAAGAATAACAACACAACTTAGCCTTTGCACCATGCCACTATTAGCAGGTTTGTGCATCTTATTATCAATGACCAATATAGCATTATCTTGGTAAAAATTCTTTTAATAATCACTTATACATAAGGTATCATTTGTTGATGTCTTATTGTTGTACTTGCTCATCTTATTTGGTATTGAGGACCACCCTCCATAGTTTTATAGAATTTAAAATATAGAAGAGCTACCCAATCATTTTAATTATCCTCTTAGATCCCATAGTTTTATCATGACTATTATCTCTTTGTTTGGGTCTACATACATCCCTAAGTTTTGATGTCAACTATTTACTCTAGCATCATGGACTTATAATTTTAAATATCAACAAAAATCATGATATAATTTAAAAAAAAAACAAATGTTAACACTTACAGGATCATATGAACGAGAATCACACAAATATGAAATTTTTAGGTTACATTTGGTGGCCTAGTGTATATCGAATTAGTTGCATCATAGTATTGCCAAATTATTACAAGAAATTTTTAATGACCTGTGTTAAGAAAAAGACACATTAACCTTGTATTCCTACATGCCATTTATAAGTCTCCACATTCATTGGAATGTGTTTTAGGGGACATGAGAGAAAATTATTAAATATTGATTTAATTGTAATTATATTTTAAAGAGGTGATTTAGTGTCAGTGGAAGTTACATGGCATAATGAAAAAAATATCCTTCCTAGAATCCACTTATGTAAGATCAAAGGTCATGCCTTGAGTTCCCAGGTGGGGGAGGTGTTTTTTATCCATTTGTGTTCCATTAGGGATTCAATGAGAATCGAGAAGTTATAAGCTTGATTACATCTATGGACTAGGTCTCCATGAGAGAAGTTGTCACAAGAATTAAATATTTTATTATGTATATTGGATATCAAAGAGGCAGGTGTGGGTTTTTTGTAAGTGGTATTCACCTCTTATTTTGGGTTACCATTTTTGGTTTTCCCTCCCACAAGTTTCTATGAATTGGATCCATGGGATGATAGTTTTATATTGAGTTCTTGTACATAATAAGGTGCTACTGGATTGATTTGAGAATGTCAATAAAGTGTATTTTTATGCCTCTTCATTAAATATTTAATAATATACTTTCCCTCCCTTCTCATGTGGAGTTTTTTCCCAAAAGGGTTTATTCACGTAAATTTGGTGTCTCTTATGGTTGTTAATTTTTATATTAATGTTGATTGCACAATCACCTATATAAATCTGATTTGGTAATCTAATTTTCAGTTTGCAATCACTTAAATAATTTTGTATTGCATCTTATCTTCACCTTTTTTTGAACAACCTTTTCAAATAATAAATGTGTTACATTTTAGTATGCATGGATATTTTAATTAAACCTAACTGTATGATGATTCTTCATTATGTGTATTCAATTGAGATGAAAAGGCATAGTTTTATTCATCATATAAGATATATAGTAATGTTTTCTTCTTATCAAACTTGAACTATATCACCTAATGACCTAAGCAACTATTCCTTGTAGTTCAATGATTGCTAGATTTTATCTAAATCATCTTCCCTTATTTCCCTTGGTATTTTAGAGATCAATTAGATACTACTACCATGCACAATTGAAAAATAAAAACTTTTTTTTGTTTTTGTGAGCTCTTATTTTATATATCAATTAAGATATATGCATGTTGGATTCATTATTTCTTATGTTGTAAGAAAATTTAAGGGGATTTATCTTAGGGGTAAAATTATGTTTTATATCATTTGCAATTATTATTTTTAGTTTATTAATAGAGATTTGTAGGTCTTATCATTAATAATTAGTATAATATGAGCTTAGAGATAGATGTTTATGGCTCACTTATGTACCTATTGAATCTATGTTGTTGTCATTGCTCATATTATTTGACTTTATGAACACCCTCCATGGTTTTGTAGCACCTAGGAGTGTAGAGGAGGCATCTAATCATATTAATTAGCCTCTTAGATGACATAGTTTGATCATCATTACTACCTTTTCTTATCTAGGCCAACATATATTCTTGGACCTAAATATTGAATGTCTACTTCAACCTTTTAGACCTATAGTGTTAAGTGTCAACATAGCCCATTGTGGCATTCCTACCACTACTAAATGCTACCATTTGCATATCCTACCAATATGATTAGATCAAACCTTCAATGTGGATCACCTCAAAGCATTAGGCTTCATATTCTTCATCAACTAAATACTTCGTTATTCCCCCACGAACAAGTAGCTAGTCATTATGCTATAATAAAATATTAAATATCACTCGTCACTAAAGAGCTTCAAAGTAACATATAGATATGTACATAAACAAAAAATAAACCATTTCACTCTAGACACATCCATCATCATCCCCTTAATAAAATATTAAACTATAAATAACTTAAATAAATTTTCTTTAAATATTTCAATGTTATAAATCTTTTAACTTATATAAATGCTCGAAATTATGTTTTAATGGCCTAATATGCACTTTCTTAAGGAAAAGATATAATTAATCTGATATTTTGTTGTTTTAGCTATTTAATACCAAATGGTATTAGGATTGCATAGAACTTTTTTAAATGCTTCTAGGATATTCCAGAGATATTATCGAAGCTGATTTGGTTGAAACATTGTCAAAATAATTGACAACATTGAGGAATTTGTACGTAAATGGAAATACCTATACCTAATTAAATACACGGTATCCTTTTACGGTATTATTTTCACTTCTCCGTGGGTTTTGACTTTGACTGGTTTTGGTTTTTATTTAAATATTATATATTTGAATGGTTAAAAGTTCATTTACATTTAAGAAGTAATATTTTTTTCCGATCAAAATTTATTTTTTGAATTCAGTTTTTTTGGGTTAATATATCTTAAATGGAAAGTTTAGCATGTGTATTTGTTCAATTGGAGAGGTTTCTTATAATCAAATCAATTAAATATTATATTTTTCAATGGTAAAATAGTCAATGGTAATTATACATTTCTTAAATGCATTGATCAAAATTTATATTAGACCATTAAAATGTATAGCATGGATTAATTAGACAATTATGAAAATCATACCTTAAATATCACATTTTCAATTGTCAAACTATCAACAATAATTTTATAGCTCATCAACTATTTTAATAGACTAAATTTTATCTTTAACCCTTGAGGTAGGTGATCTTTAATAGTAGCTTTCCTACCTTGTCTAGTGGAATAATTAGTAGACAATTGAATAAACAATACCTCAATCATTTTATTTTCAAGTTGTCAAATAGTGAATAGAAATTGTACACCTAATCTACAATTTTTACGAGCCAAAGTTTATTTTTGATCATTGAAATGGGTGATATTTAAGACTTCCCTACCTAACCTATACTTTGGGTTAATTGGGAAACTAAATAAACCATAGCTTAGACATTAAATTTTTCAATAGTAAAACAATTAAATATAGTTTTATTTCTTATCAACTATATTTATTGATGTAAATTTACTTTTGATCTTTAATATAATGATATTTAATAATGTTAATTAATTAGACAAATAAATAAATCATACCTATCACGTCAAAAAGACTATAACCTGTAAGAATTTTAACCTAATATCGAACACCAAGTAATCAATCTAACCAAATACCAAAAATAAATATATATTGTTGATGTTCATTACCAAGTGCATTTTCATTTTCATCACATAAACCTATCAAGATTGACTTCCACCATCTAGAGGATTCCTTACACATCTATGATTTCAACATACATCAATTTTACATATCGTCAATGCTACTATCATCACCACCATTGATGACATAATAAATATTGTACCCATTCTTGATGTTAGTTTACCTATGGGAAAGGTGGAAAAGATATCTTTACACTTTTCTCTCCAAGATGTTAATAGTGAGGTGTCTAATAATTCTCACCTCCACCTCACAATTCAAGTATCTCAATGAATTGTTGGAAATGATGATAATATACTCTAAACTATTAAAATAGTTCTTTTTATTCTTGCTTTTCCTTTTAACATATTTATTTATTTATTTTTGAAACTAGTCACTCAATTCTCACAATTAATTTATTTTGGACTTTTTTGTTGGAAACAAGTCACGCCTAGACCAACAATGGACTCATCTCAAAGAGGCTTAGTTGCTAAAGCACCCTAGCAACAAATGAAAGGTTCTAGGTTCAAGTCTTAGCTTGTACATATGAATTGTAGTTGTAGCATCATAAATTGTCACCCTTGACAATTTTACACTAGGTTTAGCTCCTCACATGTACTTGGACGTAATTATGCATTTAATTTTCCCATTTTGTAATAATATGAAGAAATCATAAATGAAATTGAAAATAAATTTTTAATATTTAAGACCAATATTTAAGGCCCTAAAATGATAGGTCTAGACTAGGGCGCCCATTGCCCCTATCCAACCTATTTGGGCTAAATTTAAAATATGTTGGTGTTAGATTTTAACATTAAAAATCTAAAATCATTTTTCAACTATCAGTATTTTATTTTTGAGAAATTAAAGAATTTCTTATATAAATAATAGATATTTTCACCATTTTCATCCCAACAACTTTGAGAGAAATAATAATGAAATTGAGATCATGATTGAGCATCCTAATAGTGCAATGAAGAATAGAATTATAGAAGCATTATTTCAGTCAAGAATCATGTTATCCATGTATCATAGTTGTATGTGAGTTTCATTCATGTTTCATGTGTTTTTTTGTGAGTACTAACACTTGTAGGACTTCAAATCAAGTATCAATTTCTCCTTGAAGGTGATAAGTACAATAACTTCAATCTATCAAAGAATGTGGATGTGAGTGATCTGAGTTGTAGCAATTGTCAATTTATCACTTGTTTATCATTTATCCTTTTTCTAAAATGGTAAGCTCTCTTTTTGCATCATCATAGTTTTCATGGAGGTGGAATTACCAAAAGTGAGCTTTGAGTTAGGAAAACCCCTATATAACACAACCTTTTCCCCTCCTTCATGTGTGTAGATTATAGATTTGAAGTGAATTGGAGGAGGATTGAAGACCTAATTTCTCATTCAAGAATTCAAGTCCTACAAGTCATCAAAATAAGGAAAGTGGATTTTATCAACAATAGACAAAGTTTTGAAATTGAGTTCAAAAGAGAACCTATAGACTGAGAGGAATAGGAGACTAAAGTTTGATTTTGAGCATTTATTTCCTAGTCTAGGGCACCCAATTCCCACGTCCTACTATTTAAAGCCTAGATTTATATGTCAAGTTCCTTTGTGTCTTCCCTCTGCTATTTTGAACATTTTTTCTATTTATCAATTATTTATTTCTCAAAAATCATGCCATTTTGCTATTTTTCATCGTTAAACTAGGAACATCTTTGCATTATCAAATTAAGTCAATTAATAAGCATAAAATCACACACAATCACCTTCAACAAAATAAAATCACTAAAATGTTGATCCATCATTTTGGCTCTTCCATTGAGATTAGTAGTCAAGTGGGTGTTTGAGATAATTTTTAGTCACTTTCCCTTGTGATGTGGGAAAGAGTGTGGTTTAGGCCCTAGATCCTTTTCTATGACATCACAATAGCTCAACATATGGTATCATATCTAGGCTATGAGATCCAAGCCCTATACCATGCATTAACGTGATATGTGTGAAATAAGCCACAACAAGATTGGTAATGGACCATCCACAAAGAAATTAAAGATCTAACCACATTAAGAATGGTATATTTTATAGGTTCTTTACAATCTCATGAGAATCATATGAAATGTTTCATTGAGAGCTTAGTTGAAGATTTATATTCTACTCTAAGAATTAAAGAGAGAACTACAACTCATCATTCCTACCAAAAAAATCTCAAGGTTAGTCTTCTACTAATAAAAGGGAAGAGTAAGAGGAAATAATAGAGGTAGAGGTAGAAGTTATATGGATTACAAAAGAATCTAAGATAAATATTTTGATCAATATGGACACTATGAGTCTAAATGTAGAAAGAATAAATTTGAGTTGAATTAGTCCAAAATATCTTTACTAAAGATTCCTCTAAAGATGCAAAGAAATCCTCATTATTCACATGCAATTTGGAAAAATAACATCAAAATGATGTGTGGTTCCTATATTTTAGCTCCTCAAATCACATGATAGGTGAATTTGATCTCTTTTAAAATACTCATATAAAAGGAATTGCTCCTTATGTTATTTTATTCAATGTTCATTATATTTATGCATTCCTTCTTTCTAGTCATGACAGCCTCACCACATGTCAAATTTATTAATACATCATCTTTGTATAAAAACTCATGGCATATCACTTTTAATTTTTTATCTCTTCTCTCTCCTCCCACAAATCCTTCTGGATCAAAAATTCTAATCTCATTAACAGGAATTCTAAGGTTATACCCCATGATCCCAAACCTTTCATACCCCTCAAGGGCAGTGATTTTGAAATAGGAAAAAGTGCATTGAGGATGCACCACAGTACCCTTCCTAGGCAACCTACACATCTCATAATCCATGACATCATTCTGCCACATGAGTTCCATAAAAGCCAATCTATCTGAGACATACAGGGAGAAATAATGTGGGGCCACTTTAGCTCCATAAGCTCTAATCAAATTATATTCTGAATGAAGAAACCAGTCTACCCAATTATGTGTTACTTTTGATCCTGGTAGATCTCTTAAGCACATGATATTTCTGATTTCAGGAGAAAGCCTATGAATAGGTGCTACACCCAATGCTCCTAAGATACCATACCTTACAACATTAGAAAACAAGATATAATTGGAATTGGAACAGTCTTGATCCCAAATATATGTCCACATTTGTACTGGTAGAATATTATTCTCACTGACCCTAAGTCTCAAATCTAATTTCCTTTTCCATTCATAATCACCCTCCAATAAGAGCATATGCATTAGGAGAGACTAATGAGGGAAGTATAAAGGGAGAACTTCCTTTTTAAAATTGAGAAATTTGCATGCATCCGATCAGCAACAAAGTTGGCATAATCAAAACCAGTGTTCTGATGATGACCCTATATATCTACCACCATCACTAATAAATTAGGGGCTATCCTTACCTTAAAATTTTGAGCCAACAATTGGTTCAATTAGCAATAAGTGTTCTTGAAATTATCCACAATCTCTTCACACTCAAAAGGCTCAATATCCTTAGAAGTGACTTTCTCCTTGCTCTTTCTATGTCGAACCAGTAATCTCTCTCTGTATGATTTTTTTTTTTCTCATATTCAATATATAACTCAGCATGCCTAAACTTCACTGTATAATTGGGATTTAACCCAAATACCTCTATCATCTTATCCTTCATCACTTCCAAGATCACATCACCATTTTCACTCCTAATTGTTCTGTCACTAGGATTATAGTGTCTAGCCAATTCCATCATCAGGTCCACCTCTACAAACACATTTGGGACCACCAGTTTTCCAAGGTTCTGCCCCCATAAATGGTGTAGGTGCACCTTGTTCATTGAATGCCTTCAAAAGGGAAAATTGTAAAATTTGAATTTCCAAATGTAAAAGTGTGTAAAAGAGTCATGTTGAGATCAATTATAATGTATTGAAGTCCCTAATAGGTCTCTAGGTGGTCAAAATAATAGAAAATACAAAACTTGCAAAATTTGCAAAGTTGTCAATTATGTAAAAATGCAAAAAAAAAGCAAAAAAAACAAAGAATATGAAGATTCAATTGGGAAACTAGAAGGTTTAGTCAACTGGGAAAGATGAAAAACCTTCAAAAAGTAATTTTACATCATTTTCAAGTAGAGGAGAAAGTTTGAATAAGAAGAAAATCATTTAGAAACCCGATTGCATGCTTAAATTTTGCATTTTTTATCTTTCAGACTAGTAAAACATGTTTGCAGGTTGTTGTACGCCCTAGTATAGAATGATTTATGAGGGGAAGTCATTGGGATTGATGCACCTATGAGTCTATTTAATTTTTCTTTTTGTTTTGTTCATTTTCAATCAGTTTTGACTAAGATATTGCAAGTTTACTGAAATCAATCGAAATCGTGATCTAGGGTAACCAGTGTGTTTAAAAATTGTGTTTCTCAATATTTAACCATTGAAAACTCCTATAAATTGGAAGTATTTTTATATGTATTTTAAGTTATCTAAAGGTTTCAAATCTTGAAGACATGGTCTTGACTTGATTTAATTATGATGCCCTAGGTTTGTAAATGGTGCAAAAATCTAAATTTCCTTCATGAAATGGTTGGCTCAAAGTTAGAAATGGTTGGATATACATTTAAGGATGTTGGTAAATGGTTTATTTTGTGTGTTCAAACCTATTCTAACATGATTGAATCATTTCCAAGGTGGAAAGAGTTTTGTAAAGGGTATGCCCAATAAACCCTTGGTTGCTTGATGTAAAAGTATGCTCGAATGAGGGTTTCAAGATTTTCTACTTAAATGAATGATTCATTTGAAGCCAATAATAGATTTAGTGGTTTTAGGATATGAACTAATGATTTTTTTGGTCAACAGTGGTTATGGAGTTGTGTGAAAGGCACTTCCTTTGTAATTTTGGCCTAATTTGAGGCACTTTCCAGTGGACAGTCAATTGTTTTGGTAAACTTTTCAAAACAACTATATCAAACCTTCTTATATGTTTAATTTTGAAATAATGGGTTCCTAAATGTGCAATTATTTTTGGATTATTCAATATGGTATGGGAGAAACACCCAATTTAGAGTATGGAGACCTAATATACAAATAGTGTCATGACTGCATAAAAAATGGAAATCTGTTAAAACAGTGATTTGAGTGATGGAATTGGGTTTGAATTTTCTTAAATGATGTTGGTAAATATGTCTCAATGTTTGAAAAAAAAATAGGAAGTAGAATATGTTGTTTTGGTGGTTGAAGTATATGGAATCATGGTGCAAAATAGGTGTCTTGGTGTGAAAATTAATCAAGTTGGTTGAATTAGAGTTTACTAATGTGGTTTTTCATTTATTTCAGTAAAAATATTGATGTTCAAAAATGTGTTAAGGTCTGCTAACAAGTTTGGAGTAAGTTTGGCAGATTGAATGTCTTATTGCCTTGTTTATAATATAGTTGCAAAGAGATATTATTTGGTGAATGTTGGTTTTGTTGGTTGGTTAAGAGTTTGTTAATCATGTTTATGCAATGTTTTAGTCAATTTGATGAACGGTAATTTTTATTTGGATCTAATAAATATTTAGAGTAGAGTTATGATGTTTTTGTGGCTTTGTAGAAGTGTAAAACCAAGTGAAATTGATGGATTTTTGTGAAAAGAAGAGTGATTTGTTTGGTTGATCTTCTCAGTTGTTGTTTGCGTTAGAAGTACCCATGATAATTTGTGATTTGTGTAGATGCTCTTGAGTCAATTGGTATCAGATCTAGTTGATTCTAAGGATTTTTTGAATTGGTAGTTTGTTGAAGTTGGTTTGTTGAGTTATTGGTTGGTTGCAGGTGCTTGATCCATCTATGTTGCAGAGAGAGAGAGAAGTTGGTGGGTGTTTGTTTATGTGTTTGTGTACATAAAGAGAGAACCTAGTTGCTAGTTGCGAAGAGACTAGGTAGAGAAAAGAGGAGACACTTAGGTAAGGAAAAGAAGTTTGTTGAGTTGGTGTTTAGAGGAATTGAAGGAGATGGATACTTGACTGAAGAAGCACTTGAGTTTGCAGCCTGAAGAGTAGTCCACTGATGGGACTAGATGAAAAGATGATTGGTCAGAGAAGATAAAGGATGAATTGTAAAAAAGAGAGGAAAAATTTCTTGGAAGAAGGTAATGAGAATGGACAGTCCTATGTCCTTTCGAACAAGAAGAACCATTGTGAACCTAATAGGCAGAAAAGAGAGATGGAAAAAGACAAGTGAAGACAGAGCTAAAGGAAATGTTCAAACCAAGACAAATGAAAAATAAAGAGAAAGGAATAAGAAGAATTCCAAGAAAAAATTGAAGTTGATATGCAGGTGAAAGAACAAGCAAGGTTGATAGAACATGTTTCCAAAGGGACTTGGAAAGATTTTGTAGGCTGGTTGTATGGTGCAGGTGCACCTTGTTCATTGAATGTGTTCAAAAGGAAAATTTGTAAAAGTTGAGCTTTGAAATGTAAAAGTGTGTAAAAGATTCATGTTGAGATCAAATCTAATGTATTTATGTCCCTAATAGGTATCTAGGTTGTCAAAATAATAGAAAATGAAAAACTTGCAAATTTTGCAAAGTTGTCAATTATGTAAAAATGTAAAAAAATAATAAAAAAAAATAATATGAGGTTTCAAGTGGGAAAATAGAAGGTTTGGTCAATTTTGGAAGATGAAAATCCTTCAAAAATTAATTGTACATCATTTTCAAGCAAAGGGGAAAGTTTGAATTAGAAGAAAATCATTTAGAAACCCCATTGCATGCTTAAACTTTGTATTTTCTGTATTTTAGACTAGTAAATCATGTTTGCAGGTTGTTGTACGGACAATTATGGCCAAATTTTCAACGAGAAGTCATTGGGATTGTTGAAACTATGATTCTATTTAGTTTTTATTTATTTTTCATTCATTTTCATTCAATTTTGAGTAAGATATTGCAAATTTACTGAAATCAATCCAAACCTTGATCTAGGGTAACTGGTGTGTTTAAAAATTGTGTTTCTCAATATTTAAACATTGAAAACTCATATAACTTAGAAAAAATTTATTTTGATATGTTTTTTAAGTTATCTCAAGGTTTCAAAGCTCAAAGACATAGTCTTGAGTAGATTTAATGATGCCCTAGGTCTATAAATTGTGTAAAATTTTGAATTTCTTCAATGAAATGGTTGGCTCAAAGTTAGAAACGGTTGGATATGCATTCAAGGAGGTTTTTAAATGGTTTATTTTGTGTTTCGAGACCTATTATAACATAAATGAAGCATTTCCAAGGTGGCGAGAGGTTTGTGAATGTTATTTCCAATAAAGCCTTGGTTGCTTGATGTAAAACTATGCTAGAATGAGGGTTTCAAGATTTGATGCTAAAATGAATGATTTATTTGAAGCCAATAATGTATTTGGTAATTTTAGGATATGAAATAATGCTTTTTTTTTTCAAGAATGGTTTTGGATTTTTTTGAAAGGAACTTCCTTTTTAATTTTTTCCTAATTTGAGGCACTTTCCAACGAACAGTCAATTGTTTTGGTAAAATTTTCAAAACAACTATATCAAATATTTTGATATGTTTAATTTGGAAATAATGGGTTCCTAAATGTGTAATTATTTTTGGATTATTCAATATGGTATGGGAGAAACACCCAATTTAGAGTGTGGAGACCTAATAGACAAATAGTGCCATGACTACATAAAAAGTGGAAATCTATTAAAACAGTGATTTGAGTGATGAAATTTGGTTTGAATTTGCTTAAATGATGTTGGTAAATATGTCTCAATGTTTGAAAAAAGTTTAGGAAGTAGAATATGTTGTTTTGGTGGTTGAACTATAATCGAATCATGGGGAAAATAGGTGTCTTTGTGTGCAAATCAATCAAGTTGGTTGAATTAGAGTTTGTTAATGTGGTTTTGCATTTATTTAAATATAAATATTGATGTTCAAAGGTGTGTTAAGGTCTGGTAAGAGGTTTTCAATAAGATTGGCAGATTGAATGTCTTATTGCCTTGTTTGGAATATAGTTGCAAAGAGACGGTATTTGGTGAATGTTGGTTTTGTTGGTTGGTTTAGAGTTCTTTAATCAGGTTAATGCAATGTTTTAGTCAATTTGATGAAGGTTAATTTGTATTTGTATCTGATAAAGATTGAGATCCAAGTTATGATGTTTTGTTGCTTTGTAGAAGTGTAAAACCAAGCAAAATTGATGGATTTTGGTGAAAAGAAGAGTGAGTTTGTTGGTTGATCTTCTCAGTTGTTGTTTTGGTCAGAAGTACCCCTGATCATTTGTGGTTTTTGGTAGATTCTCTTGCATCAATTGGTATCAGAGCTAGCCGATTCTAAGGATTTGTCGAATTGGTATTTTGTTGAAGTTGGTTTGTTGAGTTCTTGGTTGGTTGGAAGTGTTTGATCCATCTAAGCTATAGAGAGAGATTTTGGTGGGTGTGTGTTTGTGTGTTTGTGTAGGTTAAGAGAGAACCTAGTTGCTAGTTACCAAGACTTGGTAGAGAAAAGAGGAGATGCCCAGGTGAGGCAAAGAAGTTTGGTGAGTTGGTGTTGAGAGGCAGTGAAGGAGATGGATACTTGACTGAAGAAGCACTTGAGTTTACAACCTAAAGAGTACTCCACTGATGGGACTAGATGAAAAAATGATTGTTAGAGAAATTCAATGATGAATTGTGAAAAGAGATGAAAGAATGCTTGGAGGAAGGAAATGAGAAAGCAAAGTCCAGTGTCGTTTTGAATGAGGAGAATGATTGTAAACCTGATAGGAAGAAAAGAGAGATGGAAAAATACAAGTGAAGACAAGTAAATATGGTGGTGAAGATAGAGCTAAAGGCAAGGTTGGAACCAAGACAGATGAAAAATCAAGAGAAAGGAAGAAAAACAGTCCAAGAAAAATTTGAAGTGAATATGCAAGTGAAAGAACAAGCAAGGTTGATATAACATGTTTCAAAAGGGACTTGGAAAGTTTTTGTAGGCTGGTTGTATGTTGGAGGTGTACCTTGTTCACTGAATGCCTTCAAAAGGCCAAATTGTAAAATTTGATTTTTCAAATGCAAAAGTGTGTAAAATAGTCATGTTCAAATCAACTCTAATATATTTAAGTCCCTAATAAGTCTCTAGGTGGTCAAAATAATAGAAAATGCAAAACTTTCAAATTTTGCAAAGTTGTCAATTATGTAAAAATGCAAAAAAAGGAAAAAAAACAAAGAATATGAAGAGTCAAGTGGGAAAATAGAAGGTTTAGTCAATTTGGGAAGATGAAAAGCCTTCAAAAAGGAATTTTGCATTCTTTTCAAGCAGAGGGGAAACTTTGAATAAGAAGAAAATAATTTAGAAACCCCATTGCATGCTTAAACTTTGCATTTTATGTATTTCAGATTGGTAAAATGGGTTTGCATGTTGTTGTACGGCCAAGTACGGCCTGATTTTAAAGGGTAAGTATTTAGGATTGATGCACCTATGAGTCGACTTAATTTTTCTTTTTGTTTCATTTGTTTTCATTCAATTTTGAGTAAGATATTACAACTTTACTAAAATCAGTCCAAACCTTGATCTAAGGTAACCAGTGTGTTTAAAAATTGTGTTTCTCAATATTTAACTATTGAAAACTCCTATAAATTGGAAATAAGATTTTTTTCTATGCATTTTAATTTATCTCATTGTTTCAGAGCTCGAACACATGGTCTTGGGTGGATTTAATGATGCCCTAGGTCTATAAATTGTACAAAAAAATTGAATTTCCTTCATGAAATGGTTGGCTCAAAGTTAGAAACGGTTGGATATGCATTCAAGGAGGTTGGTAAATGGTTTATTTTGTGTGTGAAGACATATTCTAATATTATTGAAGCATTTTAAAGGTGGAAAGAGGTTTGTAAAAGGGTATTTCCAATAAAGCCTTGGTTACTTGATTTAAAAGTATGCTAGAATGAGGATTTCAAGATTTGCTGCTAAAATGAATGATTTATTTGAAGCCAATAATAGGTTTAGTGGTTTTAGGATATTAAATAATGCTTTTTTTGGTCAAGAGTGGGTTTGGAGTTGTTTGAAAGGCACTTCCTTTGTAATTTTGGCCTAATTTGAGGCACTTTCCAGCGGTTAGTCAATCGTTTTGGTAAACTTTTCAAAACAATTGTATTAAAGATTTTGATATGTTTAATTTTGAAATAATGGGTTCTTGAATGTGAAATTATTTTGGGATGATTCAATATGGTATGGGAGAAAAAATTGATTTAGAGTGTGGAGACCTAATAGACAAATAGTGCCATGACTACATGCATAAAAGGTGTAAATTTGTTAAAACAGTGATTTGAGTGATGGAATTTGGTTTGAATCTCCTTAAATGTTGGTTGTAAATATGTCTCAATGTTTGAAAAAAGTTTAGGAAGCAAAATATGTTGTTTTGGTGGTTTAACTATGTGGAATTATGGTGCAAAATAGGTGTCTTGGTGTGCAAATTGATTAAGTTGGTTGAATTAGATTTTGTTAATGTGGTTTTGCATTTGTTTCATTCTAAATCTTGATGTTCAAAAGTGTGTTAAGGTTTTCTAATAGGTTTGGAGCAAGTTTGGTAGATTGAATGTCTTATTTCCTTGTTTGGAATATAGTTGCAAAGAGATATTATTTGGAGAATGTTGGTTTTGTTGGGTTGTTAAGAGTTCTTTAATTGGGTTTATGCAATGTTTTAGTCAATTTGATGAATATTAATTTGTATTTGGATCTAATAAATATTTGGAGAAATGTTATGATGTTTTGTGGCTTTGTAGAAATGTAAAACTGAGTGAAATTGATGGATTTTGGTGAAAAGAATAGTGAATTTGTTGGTTGATCTTCTCAGTTGTTGTTTGGATCAGAAGTACCCTTGATCATTTGTGGTTTTTGGTAGATGCTCTTGCATCAATGGCTATCAAAGCTAGCTAATTATGAGGAATTTTTAAATTCGTAGTTTGTTGAAGTTGGTTTATTGAGTTGTTGGTTGGTTGCAGGTGCTTGATCTATCTTAGCTATAGAGAGAGAGTTTGGTGGGTGTGTGTTTGTGTGTTTGTGCAAGTTAAGAGAGAACCTAGTTTTTTGTTGCCAAAAGACTAGGTAGAGAAAAGAGGAGACACATAGGTGTGGAAATTTTTTTTGTTGAGTTGGCGTTGAGAGGTAGTGAAGGAGATGGATACCTGACTGAAGAAGCACTTGAGTTTGTAGCCTAAAGAGTACTCCACTAATGGGACTAGATGAAAAGATGATTGGTTAGAGAAGGTCAAGGATGAATTGTGAAAAGAGAGGAAAGATTTCGTGGAAGAGGGAAATGAGAAAGGATAGTCCCATGTCCTTTTGAATGAGAAGAATCATTGTGAACCTAATATACAAAAAAGAGAGATGGAAAAAGATAAGTGAAGACGAGTAAAGATAGTGGTGAAGATAGAGATGAAGGCAAGGTTGGAACCAAGACAAATGAAAAATCAAGAGAAAGGAAGAAGAAGTAGTCCAAGAAAAATTTGAAGATGATATGTAGGTGAAAGAATAAGCAAGGTTGATATCACATGTTTCCAAAGGGACGTGGAATGTTTTTGTAGGCTGGTTGTATGGTGGAGGTGCACCTTGTTCACTGAATTCCTTCAAAAGGAAACATTGTAAAATTTGGGTTTTCAAATGTAATAGTGTGTAAAATAGTCATGCTGAGATAAATTATAATGTATTTAAGTCCCTACTAGGTCTCTAGGTGGTCAAAATAATAGAAAATGCAAAACTTACAAATTTTGCAAAGTTTTCAATTATGTAAAAATACAAAAAAAGAAAAAAAACAAAGAATATGAATAGTCAAGTAGGAAAATAGAAGGTTTAGTCAATTGGGGAAGATGAAAACCTTCAAAAATACATTTTGGATCTTTTTCAAGTATGGGGGAAATTTTGAATAAGAAGAAAATCATTTAGAAATCCCATTGCATGCTTAAACTTTGCATTTTTTGTATATTTCAGACTACTAAAACGTGTTTGCATGTTGTTGTATGGCCAACTACAACCTGAATTTAAAGGGAAAGTCATTGGGATTGGTGAAAATATGATTCTAATTCATTTTTTTTTGTTTCATTCATTTTCATTTAGTTTTGAGTAATATATTGTAACAACTTTACTAAAATTAGTTCAAACCCTGATCTAGGGTAACCAGTGTGTTTAAAAATTGTGTTTCTCAGTATTTAACTATTGAAAACTCCTATGAATTGGAAATAAGGTATTTTTATATATATTTTAAGTTATCTCAAGGTTACAAAGCTCAAACACATGGTCTTGGGTAGATTTAATGTTGCCCTAGGTCTGTAAATTGTGCAAAAATTTGAATTTCCTTAATGAAATGGTTGGATCAAAGTTAGAAACGGTTGGATATGCATTCATGGAGGTTGGTAAATGGTTTATTTCATATGTGAAGAAATATTCTAACATGATTGAAGAATTTCCAAGCTGAAAAGAGGTTTGTAAAGGGTATTTCCAATAAACCCTTGGTTGCTTTATTTAAAAGTATGCTAGAATGAAGGTTTCAAGATTTGTTGCTAAAATGAATGATTTCTTTGAAGCCAATAATGGATTTGGTGGTTTTAGGATACAAAATAATGCTTTTTTTGGTCAAGAGTGGTTTTGGAGTTGTTTGAAAGGCACTTCCTTTGTAATTTTGGCCTAATTTGAGGCACTTTCTAGCAGATAGTCAATGGTTTTTGTAAACTTTTCAAAACAATTATATCAAATATTTTGATATGTTTAATTTGGAAATAATGGGTTCCTAAATGTGCAATTATTTTGGTATGATTCAATATGGTATGGGAGAAACACCTAATTTAGAGTGTGGATACCTAATAGACAAATAGTACCATGATTGCATAAAAGTGGAAATCTATTAAAATAGTAATTTGAGTGATGGAATTGGGTTTGAATTTTCTTAAATTTTGTTGGTAAATATGTCTCAATCTTTGAACAAAGTTTATTAAGCATAATATCTTCTTTTGGTGGTTGAACTATGTGGAATCATGTTTCAAAATAGGCGTCTTGGTGTGCAAATTGATCAAGTTGGTTGAATTAGAGTTTTCTAATGTGGTTTTGCATTTGTTTTAGTCTAAATCTTGATTTTCAAAGGTGTGTTAAGGTTTGGTGACATGTTTGGAGCAAGTTTGGAAGATTGAATGTCTTATTGCCTTTCCTGGTATATAGTTAAATATAGATGTTATTTGGTGAATGTTGGTTTTGTTGGTTGGTTACAAGTTCTTTAATTAGGTTTATGCAATGTTTCAGTCAATTTGATGAAGGTTAATTTGTAATTGGATCTAATAAATATTTGGAGACAAGTTATGATGTTTTATGGCTTTGTAGAAATGTAAAACCAAGTAAAATTGATGGATTTTGGTGAAAAGAAGAGTGAGTTTGTTGGTTGACCTTCTCAATTATTGTTTAGGTCAAAATTACTCCTAATCATTTGTGGTTTTTTGTAGATGCTCTTGCATCAATTGGTATCAAAGCTAGTTGATTCTGAGGATTTGTTGAATTTGTAGTTTTTTGAAGTTGGTTTGTTGAGTTGTTGGTTGGTTGTAGGTGCTTTATCCATCTAATCTTCTGAGAGAGATTTTGGAGGGTGTTTGTTTGTCTATTTATATAGGTTAAGAGAGAACCTAGTTGTTGGTTTCCAAGAGACTAGGTAGTGAAAAGAGGAGACGCCTAGGTGAGACAAAGAATTTTGTTGAGTTGGTTTTGAGAGCTAGTGAAGGAGATGGATACCTGACTAAAGAATCACTTGAGTTTGCAGGCTTCTAAAGAGTACAACACTAATGGGACTAGATGAAAAGATAATTGGTCAGAGAAGGTCAAGGATGAATTGTGAAAAGAGAGGAAAGATTCCTTGTAAGAAGCCAATGAGAAAGGACAGTCCTGTGTCCTTTTGAATAAGATCAAGAATGATTGTGAACCCAATAGGAAGAAAAGAGAGATGGAAAAACAAAAGTGAAGACAAGTAAATATGGTGGTGAAGACAGAGTTGAAGGCAAGGTTGGATCCAAGACAGGTGAAAAATCAAGAGAAAGGAAGAAAAATTAGTCAAAGAAAAATTTGAAGTTTATATGCAGGTGAAAGAACAAGCCAGGTTTATATAACATGTTTCCAAAGGGACTTGGAAATTTTTTTTAGGTTGGTTGTATGGTGGAGGTGCACCTTGTTCACTCAATGCCTTAAAAAGGAAAAATTGTAAAATTTGAGTTTTCAAATGTAAATTTGTGTAAAAGAGTCATGTTGAGATCAATTCTAATGTATTTAAGTCCCTAATAGGTCTCTAGGTTGTCTAAATAATAGAAAATGCAAAACTTGCAAATTTTGCAAAGTTATTGATTATGTAAAAATGCAAAAAAAGCAAAAAAAATAGAATATGAAGATTCAAGTAGGAAAATAGAAGGTTTAGTCAATTGGGGAAGATTAAAATCCTTCAAAAAGGAATTTTACATCATTTTCAAGCAGAGGAGAAAGTTTGAATATGAAGAAAATCATTTAGAAACCCCATTGCATGCTTAAACTTTGCATTTTTTGTATTTCAAACTACTAAAACATGTTTGCATGTTGTTGTATGGCCAAGTACAACCTTATTTTAAAGGGAAAGTCATTGGGATTGATGCAACTACGAGTCTAATTCAATTTTTTTTTGTTTCATTTGTTTTCATTTAGTTTTGAGTAAGATATTACAACTTTACTTAAATCAGTCCAAACCCTGATCTAGGTTAACCAGTGTGTTTAAAAATTGTGTTTCTCAATATTTAACTGTTTAAAACTACTATAAATTGGAAATAAGGTAGTTATATATGTATTTTAAGTTATCTCAAGGTTGTAGAGCTCAAAAACATGGTCTTGGGTATATTTAATGATGCCTTAGGTCTGTAAATTTTATAAAAATCTGAATTTTCTTGATGACATGGTTGGCTCAATGTTAGAAACAATTGGATATGCATTCAAGGAGGTTGGTAAATGGTTTATTTTTTGTGTTCAGACCTATTCTAACATGATTGAAGCATTTCCAAGGTGGCAAGAGGTTTTTGTGAGCACCTCTCAAATCTGCAAACATTCTAAACTCCATAAAGAAGGTGAGTGCATACAAATTTGCTAAATACTCCTATGAAATAATGCAAAATGTTTCCTACACATGATAGCAAATCAAACTAAATTGAAAGAATGAAAGATACATAATGCACACTTTATCTCATATTGCATTGGTGCTATTGTAGAAAATAGCCCTTTCCCAATCCTTGCTTAAGCTTGATGCTAAGATGCTACAAAGATGATGATAAGATGGGCAAGATTAACTCTCCATTGAAGAGAGTAACCTTGTATGAGATTGTGGAGATTTGTGGAGTTGTGGATGATTTGATTAAGAATGAAGCCTCTGATTTATAGATTCTCAAATGCAAAGAGTGCTTATGAGAGAGCAATGTGGGATCAAAAATAAGCCAATCAAAAGAGGCCACTTTTCAACTTGTGAGTGGTTGATGTATGTGCAAGATTTGGGAAATGTGCCCATGAGGGGGAAATTCAAATTTGAATTCGAGAGTAAATGTTGAGTGGGGGACATGTAAGAGTTTATTAATTGCTTTGTTGGATGTACATTCCCACTTGATTTTGAATTCAAACTTGAGGGAATATTCCCCATAAATGCCATGTTGATGAAAAATGTTGGATTTAATAAATCAATAAATTGATTTATTTGTGCAAGTGGGATTGTCTAGAGGATGTGATGGGTGGTTAGGTTAGGCTAATTAGGATTAGATTAGCTTAATGATGATTAGGATGATTTTGACTTTTAGGACTTAAATATTTGATTTATTTAAATCAAAAAAGGATGGAATATGAATTTTGAGACTTAATTAAATAAAGTTTGATTTATTTAATTAAAGGATGATGTGAGCCTTTGATTTATTTAAATGATAAAAACCTGATTTACTTGGTGAATGGATTTGTTGTGTTTTATTTATTTAATGAGCGGATGAACGTGAACTGAGTGCACAATGTTAATTTCACGTGTCTACATTTTTGCCCTCTGTGAAGCAATGTACTTGTTGTGTTGGTTAAAAGAATAAACTTGCCGCAATCAAAATTCAATTTTTTTTAATTTTTCGGATGCCCAATAGAAAGAAGTACATTGGTACATTGCCCCCTCGAGAGATCGAGCGAAAATATTCGATTTGAGGATCGATCTCGCAATAAAGAGGTTCAAGATGGATGGTTATGGATGATGATGCAAATGATATAGTTGAGATGCATGATGTGATACGCTATGATTATGCAATGGATGGTTTATGCAAATATGTGATTTATGAGATGCTTAGACTAATAGATCTATATTATGATGATGAAAATGCATGTGAAATGATTGATGTTTCCTATTATGTATGATATGAATGATATGTGGTATGCTGATAGTTTTTTGGATGCAGGATGGATGCATAATGGATGAATGATGGATGCATTGGTGATGATGATGTTAGTGCAGAAATGAGCAAGATTTTTTCTTGGCTATCTCTGAGCAAGATTTTTGCTTGGCTATCTAAATCAACACAACAAACTATTAGTCAAGTTAGCCAAAAACAATAATCAAACTCCTTATGAAGTTTTTAATCACATCAAGACAAGGAAACATGATAAAAAGCATTACAAAGAAATCATAAACATGTAAACCTATCTAAAATGGATTAAACCTTCACTTCATAAGTGGATTGGTGCTTCTTTGATGTGGAAAGAAGCCCTTTCCCAACCCTTGATAATGCAAATGATGATGATGGACAAAATTAGTTCTCAGTTTAAGAGAATGACCTTGAATAAATATTGTGGAGTTGTGGAGGATTTGCTTGAAGAATGATGCCTCTATTTGTAGATTCTCAAATGCTAAGAGTGCAAAACATGGAGGATGTGGGACAAAAGATTTGGACAATAGGAAGAGGCCACTTTTCAAGATGTGAGTGGTTGATGCATGTGCAAGATTTGGGAAATGTGCCCAAGAGGGGGAAATTTCAAATTCAAATTTGAGAGTAAATGCTAAGTGGGGGACATGTAAGAGTTTATTAATTGTTTTGTTGGATGTACATGCCCACTTGGTTTTGAATTAAAACTTGATGGAATATTCCCCATAAATGCCATGTTGAAAGAAAATGAGGGTTTTAATAAATCAATAAATTAATTTATTTATGCAAGTGGCATTATCTAGAGGATGTGACATGCATTATATTAGATTTAATCAGGATTAATTAGCTAGGATGATGATTAGAATGAGTTTGACCAATTTGACTCAAATATTTGATTTATTTAAATCAGAAAAGGATGGAAAATGACTTTTGAGATTTTAATTAAATAAAGTTTGATTTATTTAATTAAAGGATGATGTGAGCCTTTGATTTATTTAAATGAATAACCTTAGGAATAAAGACCTGATTTGCCTAGTGAATGGATTTGTTGCGTTTGATTTATTTAATGAGTGGATGAGCGTGAATTGGGTGCATGATGTTAATTTCACATGTCTACATTTTTCCCCTCTTTGAAGCAATGTACTTGTTGTGTTGGTTCAAAGAATAATCTTACCACAATCAAAATTCAAAAAAAATCTTATTTTTCGGATGCCCCAATGGAAAGTACATTGGTACATTGCCCCCTCGAGAGATCAAGTGAAAATATTCAATTTGAGGGTCAATCTCATGATAAAGAGGTTCAAAATGGATGGTTATGGATAATGATGCAAATGATATGGTTTTAAGATGCTTAGAATAACAAATCTATATTATCTTAAACAACTTAAATGATGATATGATGTGAGGTGGATGAGATTGATGATGTGATATGTTGTGATTATGCAATGGATGATTTATGAGATGCTTAGACTAACAGATCTATATTATGATGATGATGCAAATGCAATGCATGTGAAATGATCGATGTTTCCTATTATGTATGATATGAACGATATGTTGTATGCTGACGGTTTGTGGATGCAGGATGGATGCATGATGGATGCATTGGCGGTGTCATGGAGATGAGATGATTACAAGAGGATCCAACAAGTCCATGATCTGACGAGACTTTATTAGAGATGATGATGATGATAGATGATGATTTGGTTATCAAGGATTGGGATTTTAAAAGGGCTACTTACCTTATATTTGATTACACGCGTAGGTACGATGCATCAAGGTATAAGGAGCCAGGATGGCGTTGTACCTAGTGAGGATGGAATTTGACCCACGACAAACATATAGGGTATTCTTGTTCACACTTGACATGTCTGAAACCTTGCTAGGACATACCCTAACAAAGCAAGTGATGGCCAAGTTATTTTACAGAACATCCAACAAGCACAACAGGAAAAAGATAATGATTGTTGCCCCATTCCTATCTCTCTAAATCCTTCATTCTGATATCATCGAGAGGTCCTTGGAATGAGAGCAATAAGATAAATCAAAAGAAAAGATCAAGTATGCAAACAAGCCAATGTTCTTCATATCACTAGCCAAAAGGATGTGTTTTGATAGGATAAGGATCCAGGGTGATATCCAAAATGATGCCCATTGTCAGAACAGTATATCCTAGGACATTCATTGTATAGGATGATGATGGTTTGATAAGTTGATTGATAGGCTATTGATATAAAGTTGACTGAAATGTTTGTGACTGGTCAAGAGTTTGAT
>VDFB02327604.1:0-58895 GCA_007258455.2 Sequoia sempervirens
GGTCGATTTTGTTCCCAGCTTCTTGTCTGATTTTTATTTGCTTCTGGGTACTTCACCATTCCATCCTATTGCCTAAGGCGACCCTTTGGGTGCATTACCAGATATATTGAAGTTGCTGATTTTATTCAAAGAATTCACCCTTCAAGAGGGTTGTACCATGCTTTAAGCTCCTTGGAATTTGTGCCAATCATTTGGGAAGGTTTTTATGCTGTTTCAATGTTGCAAATTGGGCGCCTATCCTCCACAAAACATTTGCATTCAGTTTCAAACAATTTGGAGGTAATTTGGTGAAGTTATGAGCATTTAGGTGAGTTTATAGTTTGCTGATCAGAATTCTAGAACTCAGATTTCATTAGTTTTTTGTTTTGGCCTTTACTTCATCATTGGAGTGTTAAATCATTGATAAAATTCATTCTCCTCTTCTTAGCATTGTTCTCTATCATTGTAATACTTGTAATTTGCAGACTATTTGATTGTAAGGTTGAGATATAGTAGTACTAATCCAACCATTGTTATTGCTGCAATTATTTGTAAAGTTTCACATTAAATACCCTTGGATGGTTTACCGCTAGTGTGGAGAATAAATATCTAATCTCTCTTGTACCCACTGTCAAGTGGTGAATCACCACTCTTGAGTGGAAGCCCGCCGCAGCAGATGAATTAGTATTTGGAGTTTTTTCTATGGTTGGATATCCGCTTAGTAATTTCAATTTGTAATAAGTACTCTACCATATGTTAGCACCTCACTTTCAATGGGATCTTGAGTGCGCATTCTTGGCATTGAGTTTTATCAGTTTCCAGTTATATTCTATTTCTGAATCAAGTTTAGATTCTAGGGATCCTCTGACCATATGCCCGCCCCTCTTCTTTAACTGGTTTTAGGGCACATTCTTGGTTAGAGTTGCTTTGATAGAGTTTGGGGTTTGGAGCTAACGCTAATCCAGTTGGCCAAGTGTTGGTGATTGTGTAAAATTGTGGCAAAAAAATTGGTTAGCATATTTCAGTGGTATCAGAGCGGAAGACCCTGCCATCCTGTGACATTCTGCAGTCAGTTGTCTGATGAGTGAAAGAGAAACTAGACCATTCACCAGAAGTCAAGCCAAAACTCAGCATCAGTTTTCACTCGTTCTAGAGGTAGAGACATTTTCAGAAGCCTTAAGAGATCTTGGCAAAACAATTGAAGGTACAGAAAAATCAGTTCAAGGAGTTGGTCAAACGATTGAAATAATGTTAGACAATGTTAGGCAAGCTAATGAAGAAAGGGACATAGTAGAATTTTTTTTTAATGGAATGATCGACATGATGTTTTGATTATTGTCCAAGTTGGATCAACAAGCAGCACATAATATCATTCAGCCCTAAAATAATCCAATTGGTGAAAGCAGTGGAGTTAATGGGAATAACAGTAATGGTAGTCCTGAGGTGAATAGAAGAGATAGAATTGTGGGTTAGCATACTGCAACTTCTAGTGGGTCCTCCTCTAGACCACTTTTCCCTACTTTCACTCCAAGGGAAGAACAACAACCAATTGAAGCTGCAACACCTTTTGCTGATGATGCACGACAAGCTTATATGGAATATGCTTCCTTACCTCTTGATATGAGAGATGTTTGGACCTTTGATCAATACATGAATCAAAGGAGTTGAAGAAATGGTAGAAGGAATGAGCAACGTCCTCCTATGGTGCCTAAAAATGATTTTTATCAAGTTTTGGGAAAGATAACTTTGGAACATTTTGATGGTGGTAATAAGTGTACAACTAGATCATGGGTGCAGAAATTGGATAACTATCTCTCTCTCAGACCAATGCCAGAGGAAGATGCAATTAAATTTGCCACATTGCATTTGGATGGAATAGCTCATGAATGGTGGACTCATGGTTTGGTCACTCTTGGCCATAACCTCTTCTGCACCTATGATGAGTTTACCAACACGCTGATCGAAAGATTTGATACCAAGGATCCTGAGTTGAGATTTAGAGAATTGACACAGTTGAAGCAACAAGGATCTTTAGAAAATTATGTGGCTAATTTTCAGAGATTATCAGTAATGGTGCCTAACATTACTGAGAGAAGACTTGTGGTTCTCTTCTCTGAAGGATTAATGGAGCCTTTGAAGGGATGGGTCAAAGCCTTTGATCCACCAACTTTAGATGAAGCCATCAAGAAAGCGAGAAGCATGAAGTTGGCAGCCCCAAGGCCTAAGTTTCATTCGAAACCTTTCAGCCACAAGAAGGATAAAAAACATTCTTCAAATCTGCCAAAGAAGTTTCTGCCAAAGATGTCAGAAGAGATCCGAGAACAGCTTAGAAAAGATGGTGTTTGCTACACTTACCGTGAACCTTGGGTTAAGGGTCACCGTTGCTATGGAAGAGGCAAAACACATCAAATGGAGGGCTATTCTGATTATGGATCAGAATCTGATTCGTCTTATCAACAATATGAATCAACAACTAGTGATGGTGAAGAAGCTCCAGAAGAGAAGCCTAATGAGGTTGGAGATGGTAGTGCTTTAGCACAACTATCAAGTTTTCAAAAAAATGAATCCTTTTAGGTTCGTGGAGTGGTTGGTTCTGAAAGGATAGTTGCTCTAATTGATACTAGAGCAACTCACAACTTCATTGACGAAGGATTGGTGACAAAGAGAGGATTGAAGACTGAAGAGTTTGAAGGCTTCAAAGTAATGGTAGCTGATGGTTTCACCATGTCATGTACAAAGAAGATTCCTAACCTTTCTATTCAGTTAGGTAATTATGAAGTAAAAGATGATTTCTATGTTGTTAGTATTGGTGATACCAATGCTATGTTGGGAATACAATGGTTGTGATCTCTTGGAGAGATCACATTGAATCTACAAACAATGGAGCTGAAATTTCAAGCTAATGGAAAGAAAGTTGTTTTGAGAGGGATGCCAAATGGGGGCCCTTGAATTGTGTCCTTGAAGAGAATGGAAAGGCTGATCCGTCATGATCAAGTCGAATGGGCAGCAAAATGTATGATCCTACTAGCTGATCCAATGGAAGAGAAAAGGCAATATCATCTTGATATTCAAGCCTTACTTTCAAAGAAGAGCAAAGTCTTTGGTAGCCTACCTCCTGGGAGGTCTCCTGAAAGAGGTTGTGAGCATGTTATTGAGTTAGAAGAAGGAGCAAAGCCTATCATCACCACGCCATATCATTATCCAAAAAAGCAGAAAGATGAGATAGAAAAGGCCATCAAGGAGCTGTTGGAGATGGGGTTCATTAGGCCAAGCAAAAGTCCTTTTGCTTCAGCAGTGGTGCTGGTCAAAAAGAAGGATGGCACAATGCGCATGTGTGTTGACTATGCACATTGAATCAAAAAACAATTAAGAATAGATATCCTATTCCAAGGATAGATGAAATTATTGATGAGCTCCATGGGGCTATGTTCTTTTCAAAGATTGATCTCTGTTCTGGTTATCATCAAATCAGGATGAGGGAAGCAGATATAGAGAAAACAACATTTAGATGCCATTTTGGGCATTTTGAATTACTTGTCATGCCTTTCGGTTTGAAAAATTCTCCAACAACATTTCAATCTTGTATGAACAAGATCTTTAGACAACAATTGAGGAAGTTCATGCTCATCTTCTTTGATGATATCCTCATTTTGAGTAAGTCTTGGGAAGAGCACCTCAAACACTTACAAGAAGTGCTTAGCATCTTGGAGGCAGAATGCTTGTTTGCCAAAGAGTCAAAATGTGAGTTCGGGATGACGAAGCTGTTGTACCTTGGCCACATCATCAGTGCTAAGGGTGTTAAAGTTGATCTTGAGAAGATAAAGGCCATTCTTGATTGGCCTCCTCCAAAGAAAGTTTCTCTTTTGAAGGGATTTTTGGGATTATGTGATTTTTATAGAAGATTTGTTAAGGGCTATTCACATATGGCAGCTCCCCTTACAGATCTCACAAAGAAAGGAGCTTTCCTATGGACAAACAAGGCACAAGAAGTGTTTGACAAGTTTAAGCACATCATGAGTTCATGTCTAGTATTGGCTCTTCCAAATTTCACAAAACCATTTGAATTGCAATGTGATGCTTCAGGTGAAGGTGTTGGAGTTGTTTTAATGCAAGACAAACATCCCATTGTCTTCAAAAGCAAGAAGTTGAGAGGAGCAAAAAAAACTTATTCAATTTATGACAAAGAGATACTTGCCATCATGCACACTTTGTCTAAGTTTTGTCAATATTTGGTGGGAAGCAAATTTGTTGTTAAGACTAATCACAACAGTCTTAAACATTTTATGCGCCAAAAGAATTTGAATGAAAGGCAACAAAAGTGGGTAAGTAAGCTCCAAACATATGACTTTGACATTGAATATGTCAAAGGGAAAAATAACATAGTGGTTGATGCTCTTTCAAGAAGACCCCATTTGTAGTCACTTTGTGAGTTATCAACAGATTGGAAGGAGTTAATTGCTGCTGATTATGCTAAAAATCAGTTTGCAACCAACTTGCTTGAAGGTCATTTGGTTGATGAAAGGTATAAGTTGGTTGATGGGTTAATTCTCTATAAAGGTAGGATCTTTTTAGTGCATGAATCTAAGCTTAAAAAGAAGATTCTATAGTCTTTTCATGATGTTCCCCTTGCTAGTCATCAAGACATATTCAAGAATTACAAGCAGATTAGAGAAAGGTTTGCTTGGAAAGGGATGAAGGAAGAGATAATGAATTACATAAGAGAATGTTCTATTTGCCAAAAGAATAAAAATGAACATTCTTTTCCAGCTAGTTTGTTGCAGCCCTTGCCAATTCCAAATAAAAAATGGGAGAGCATTGCAATGAATTTTATCACTGGGTTGTCTAAGGTGCAAGAACGTGATTGCATTTTTGTTGTGGTAGATAGATTAACAAAATTTGCTCATTTTAATGCTGTCACAACTTCATTTATAGCAGCTCAAGTGTCTGGGTTATTCCTTAGAGAATTTTTCCGTTTGCACGGGTTGCCTAAAACCATTGTCAGTGATAGGGACAACAAGTTCCTAAGTGCTTTTTGGCAATAGATCTTTAGGTTGAATGGAATAGTGCTTACTCCAAGCACTAGTTATCATCCACAAACAGATGGGCAATCCGAGATTGTCAACAAGTGGCTAGAAGGCTACGTTAGAAATTATGTTTCGGGACAACAAAGAGCTTGGATTAAGTGGCTTCATTTGGGAGAGTATTGCTACAACTCTTCCTATCATATGTAAATTAAGATGTCTCCTTTTATGGCTCTTTATGGTTATGATGCTCATAACTTTGTAGATTTGGTGTTTGGTGATAGTAAAGCTCCATAGGCAAAGGATATGCTTCAACAGAGCCAAGACATTTTGAAATCTCTCAAGGAAAATCTGCAACAAGCTCAAAATCAACAAAAGTTATACGCTGATCAACAGTGTGTTGAGAGATATTTTGAAGTGGGAGACATGGTCTACTTGAGACTTTAGCCCTATCGACAATCTTCCCTTAAGAAGAGTGGTGCAAAAAAGTTGAATCCATGTTATTATGGTCCCTTCAAAGTCACCAAAAGGATTGGTGAAGTGGCATGGGAGTTGGAGCTTCCAGCTGAAAGTAGGGTGCATAACGTCTTCCATGTGTCACGCCTCAAGAAGGCACTTGGGCACAATGTGGTGGCTACTTCAGAATGACCTCCATTGGATGAGGAAGGTTAGTTGGTGTTGATTCTAGAAGAGATTCTTGACACTAGAGAGCGCTCCTTGAGGAGAAGAACAATCAAGGAATACTTGGTTAGATGGAGGAACTTGCCTATTGAAGATGCCACGTGGGAAGAACTTATTTTGCAGCATCCATCTTTACAGTTGCTACTCAGTTGCTCATCAGCCTATTCTGGAGGCCCGTAGGCTCGTTGAGGTAAAATTAGGGTTTCCATGCTTGGAGGTTCAGTGGCATCTCTTGGTGTTTACTATTTATAGTAAATACTATTATTGGCAGTGCTTCAGTATGTTCTTATTCTTGTTGGAGCAATTGGTATTTATGGTGCAACTCTCAAAATGTAGTTATTATTGGCTATATTTAATTCAAGGCAAATAATGTTATGTTTCTTTGTTGACCCCCTCACTCTCCACCACCCACTCCCCACCCCCTTAGCCTAGGAAGTTAACTTTAAGTTGTTTTAAAAGAGGGTCATTGTGGTGGTACACCTTCATGGAGGAGTTTATATTTTTTAATAAAGTTTTTATGCTGCCTTGAAGTGGGACGCCATCTTGAGGAATTAAGAATTTTGGAAATTTGAAAAGTTTCTTTTGTGGCTTTTGGCGTGCCTTGAAGGGAAGTTGATATGTTAGCACCTCGCCTTCAATGGGATCTTGAGTGCACATTCTTGGCGTTGAGTTTTATCTTCAGTTTCTAGTTGTATTCTATTTATGAATCAAGTTTAGATCCTAGGGATCCTCTGACCATATGCCCGTCCCTCTTCCTTAAGTGGTTTTAGGGTGCATTCTTGGTTAGAGTTGCTTTGATAGAGTTTGGGGTTTGGAGCTAACGCTAATCAAGTTGGCCAAGTGTTGGTGATTGTGTAAAACTGTGGCAAAAAAATTGGTTAGCATATTTCATGGAATCGAGTCTATCATGAGTAGGTAAGGGAAGCTATTTGAAAACTTGGCATTATTTTTACACATCCTTCAATGTAACATTTTTTCCCCCTTGAGGTTCTTAGTGGAATGATGATGTGTGAATTAAGGTTGGATGTCAACATAAAATGAGCATTGTGTGACTTGGACATAAAATGTTGCATTGTAATATGTGATGGATGCATTGACAAGAGATATAGACAATATTGATTTCCCTTGTCTCGTCTACATGGGTTCTTTTTTTGAAATTAATTCATGCATAAGAAAGAATTAAAAAAATCATTTAAAGGGTGGAATTGAAAAATGTTATCCCTAAAAACTAGAGTTTATGTTTTATATGGAGTGGCCATTACAAGACTTTTGGTCATAATTAGTTGGAGATGTGGAGGTGTTGGTATTGGTAGGAGGTTAGAGATGCCTTTTAAATCAAGGGTACATAAGTAAATGAATAAGGATACAAATTTGTAATTTTTTCATTTTTCATTTAGTTTTGTGTGCATTTTGATAAGAGTGTCTTAATATAGGTATATCGACAAATGACGCAATCTTGTATAAAATTGGGTTTATTCCTCTAACTTTAACTAAATATTTGTACAACACATTTTAATTGCTATCTTATTCGTGTATGTACACATTTTAATATGTTTACCTACACCATTCATTTACTACACCTATCCATATACATTTTTCAATGTAATTCTCAATCTTTTGGATTTGATCGTTTGTCTATCTAAGGTCATTTTTGTGGATGCAATATTGACCCCACAGTTATGGATTTAAACCCTACTTTTTCAAAATTCAAATTTAAATTGTAGCCGATTGTCACTCTTTATTTTCTCACCTTGATGTGACCAAGTGCACATTTATATGATTTGGTGCTATGTGCTAATTAATGCAGATATACATTCTACAATGACAAGGGGTGGAGTATAATGGCACGTGAATTGATAAAAACTCTTAACATTAATCTTATATTTGACAACCATTTACATGTCAAAATATTAATATTTAAGAATGCATATTCAAAACAAGTAGTATCATCAACATTATTCACTTTTCAAATTGAGGTTAAGAGATAATAGGTTTTTGTTGACACACATGACTTTAAAAAAAGTTCTAGTTTTTTTTTATACTTAAAATTGATTTATTAATTATACTTGAATAAAGATATAGAATAATTAAACAACTAAACTAAAAATAAAAAGAACAAAGACAAATAAAAATTTGAAATTAAATTCTAATTTTTAGATAGATGTATAAATACTATTTACTAGCACTTGCACCTAAAAGAGGCTCAAGGATTTTGTTGATAGATTTTTTCCAATTAGATAAATCTATATTTTTTCTTTACAAAAATTGGGTACTATTTGATTTTGGTTTTTTGAAATTAAATGCTAATTTTAAAATATATGTACAAATACTATTTATTATTTAAAAATTAAATAATTAACTAAAAATATATAAAAGAAATAAAAATTATTTTCAAAAATTAATCTCTTATTTCATAATTAAAATTTATCAACATTTCGTTTTTCAATTATTGATAGACCAAATAATCTCTTTAAAAAATATTTTATAATTTTTAAAATAATAATAAAAAGATTAAAATATATAGATACAAATAAATTATTTTTTAAAATTAGAACTACTTCCAAAAGTAAAATTAAAGTTATAAAGTAAAACAATCTAGATACATTAAAACTTGTATCCATGTATATATTAAATAAAATAGTTTCAAAATAAAATGCAATAACTTTTAATAAATAAAACAATTTCAAATTGAATCCCTTGGCATTTTCTTAGATGTATTTAAGATATCTAAACTAGTATTTAAAGACATTCAATTACAATCATTATACATCTCCTTATTTTCATGCATTATGCATATATCATTCACATTACCAACACCTTGATGCATCTAGATCCACATGATCATTCTAGCAAAGTATATGCATGGATGAATAGTGTTGTCTTCAATTATTTTACACACTTCCATAGGTTGACCTAGGAGAATGTGACATCATGTGACACAACGACAATCCTTCCAAGAATTTTTTAACATTACCAATTTCTAGATATAAAAAAATGTAGAGGAAATAGAAAGTGAAACAAGTAAAATATAAAGTAGAATTGTACAAATTTCTTTATCATTTCTATAGGTGCATGACATTTTCGTAGGCTTGAACTTGACCCTTAATAGTGTAGACAAAATATTTTGATTTTGAGATGAGTTCTAGATTGTCATCATCCATTCTTGTTCTTGAAGCATCCATATTTTAGCATCATACTAGATTTTGTTCATTCTTTGGAGCTAAGTACCATTATTTATTTATTACATTTGCTTTTCTATACATTAGCAATTTTTATTATAGAAAAAATATGCCCTCAAATTATTATCATTAGATTGGTTTAGGTTAATTGTGATTATGTGTATGGATCTTACATGATCAGCCTCTACCACATAGACAATTTATTTTTCTTTGCATTTTTGGTGAACTTGTCCATTCTTACATAACCTAGTTTTAGCTTGAGAGTTTCTCATCAAATTTGTTTTTTTAAAGATTTGATACAATTATGATTTTATCATCTATTTTTATATTTCCTAAGGTTTGACATTCTTTATTTAAGTTTTGGGGTATAAATAGTGGTATCTCTCTCTTCTCACTTTCCTACCCTAGGATATCTCATCATCATGACACCTTTCAAATCTTGCTCTCAAGGTAGTTTGCATACACATTTTAGTTTTTTAATTGTTTCTATCTTTCATTACACATCATAACTCCCGTTGATCTTATGACAACTTCGGGCTCATCCTTCCAGCCATGAGTGAAGACAAAAATTCATATAGCCTAACAACTATTCATTTATTTGTAATAATTAATGTGAAGGGGCGCTTCACATGGAAACAATGTAATCTCCACTTTGGTTGACCTTCCTTGTAATTCACAATTTATATTTGTATTTATCTTTTGTATTGTGGCCGACCTTCTACATGAAGAGGTGCAACCTCCCTCATATTATGTATATATAGGTGGTCATTTCACTCCATTTGATGATGAAGCAAGTTCAATTCTTTCCTTCTTCCTAGTGTGAATTCTTCAAGGGAAGATTTGAAGAACACGGAAGTGCAGATTATTGATTGTGATTGCATCTTGAGTTGGTGCAAAATTTAGGCCTTGAGTGTGGCCTCATTGTAAAGAGATTTGTTGCTATCTTATATATATATATATATAAGTGAGATCTTTGTTACTAGGTTTTTCTCTCTCAAGTGGAGGGTTTTTCCAGGGTATATGCTGTGTTATTATGTCTGATTTTAAGTTAAATATTTGTGCTTTACATCTTATCATAAAACTAACATGGTATCAGAGCGGGTCTTAGAAAAGATCTAATTAGACATGGCAGTAAACTATTTCAAAAGAAACAAAGCAATGAGGTATTGATACTTGGAGAAGCAAATTAAGTATCTGTGCAATTTCATTATCGCTATGCATTGATTAATCTCTTTGCAAGTGTTGGTACTTTGCTACATTGGAGAGACTCTCAGGATTTATGTGCATCCTTCCGGCGTCGCATCTCATGGGACTTCGTATATGGGCGCTGTATTATATTTGCGGGTGCTAGGGATGATTGGACGCTACTACTATTATTGGCGTTGGACTCTATAATAATACATCTTGTATGCGAGTGATATCCTTGGGAGCACAAACCGCTTATGACAAATTTAGATCTGACGCAAGTCAAATATTTGATATGAGACAAAGGCTCCTGCCTGGTCAAAGGAGGCCGATATTATATTGTGGAGATTGTCAAATTATTTGGGAAAGACGGATTGGGACAAGCTAAGTCATCAAGTCAAACTACAGGAGGTGGAAATCGAATATAATTATGAAGGTTATCGATTTATTCTAAGAAGCGGCAGAAGCAAATTATGAAGGTGATAAAGATAATTCTGATTCATTCTAAAAAGGACGCAAGCTTCAGATAGGATGAGTTCGATTAAGTCAAAGGGATTTTTTTTTTTGGGTGACATTCGATGAGAACAATAATCGAATAAAATATTCAGGAAGGGAAAAATTCAAAATCACACATTCTCTCTCAGAGAAAATTCATTAGGAAAAGACAAATCTGGGAGTTGTCGTGGAATCTACAACCAAGCTGGAGGAACAAATAAGCCGATAACATATTCTTGTTAAATCACATCATATAGAGACAACAAGGATGAAAAATATGACAAATGTAGAAAGAATTGAAGATGAAATATATTAGTCGGGCTTCATATCTGGTGGAAAAGATAAAATGCATGGCTTGTTGGTATTCAAGGCGTTGTATTTGATTGGAGAAACGAGCCTTAACATTAGATAATTCTAGGTACGCTAGGTACTAAGGAGTGAATGTTTTCGTCGCCTTCTCCATTTACTACATTTGCTGTTGATTGAGGAGGCCGCTACTCATCTGGATGGTGAAGTGCTGTTCATTTGGGAGGGTACAATCTTCTCAGTTGGGACGACTTAACTCCAGAAGTTGCTTAATGGTGGAAAGGCTATGTGAAATAAATTTTGGAGAGTACATCTATTGATATCCCCGTATAATCTAAGATCTGGGAAGCATTGGTGCCTTGGTCATTATTTGTGTTTGGAGATGATCTGTGGGTCACTGCAAACCCTGAAATGTGGCTTGTATGATAGGTGTAAATTCAAGGATGACATCACTAAAGGTGGCAAAGATGAGTCATAACCACATATCCAGCTCTATGGTGTAACATCAGAATATTTAAAGAGATAAGTATTCTTTGTTTTGTTTGAAATCATCTTTCTAGGCTAAATTTCAGTTATATCATTTATTTGAATCATGTGTGATTAGTAAAGAGAAATCATGGTTTCTCTTGAATAAGTGATCTCTGGGACAAGATCCTGTGGAGATACCTCTATTTCTTGCAATTGTGAAGATCTCTGAGTGTGACTCTAAGATGAAAAGAGAATTGCAAATTTTCGTTGTGATTGGATGATCACTTCGATAACATTCTCTTTGTGCATGGACTATGATGGTGCCTTGAGAGGCCTGATTCTATGTTGTATATGCTAATTGCATAATGCATTCAAGAAATTTGTAGTTGTGCAAACTATTTTTTGTTGTGCTGAGTTTAACACTCTCAAGATGAGTAAAAGATGGAAGAAAGAGTTATATCAGAATTCAATAAAGATAAGTTCTTTGTCCCTTCTTTCTGATATTTTTAATATTGTTCATAAATTCTTATGTGTTCATGCTATAACTTGAGATAGTAAAACTTATATGATTCTAGCCTTTATATCTCTTTGGATAGTTATAAACTATTCCAGGACGGATCAAGGAGCAAGAAGGTAATGAGAGATTGACATCTTGTGAGGAAGTCATGCCGACTAAAGAAATGATAAAGCGTGGAGTCACAACTTGCAGCCATGGGATTGAGTTGGTGGCTAGAGGGAGTTCACTTTAGAAGTCTTCTTTGCAATCTCTGAGGCAAGGATCAAGAGGGAGTTCTGTGACTCACTGAGAAGAAGTGAAGATTGCAGTGTTGCAAGGCCTATGCTAGAGTCCTTGGAAGACCTCTTCAGCTCCTTAGATCAGAATTGCACAAGACAGTCATCTGGATTTGATATTGGTAGCTCCACAACCTATTCAAAATGGAGCTATCTGGGATGAGGTTGAGGACAATCCTGAACTCTCTATAGCATCAGAGGTGTGCGCTGGGAAACATTATCTAAGGTAAGCGTTGTAGGCAATCTTTGACTAAGAGGTCAAAAGGTTGATGCAAGTACTTGTAGATTTAGAGGGAGCCTACTGAACCTAACGAAGATGATGATCTAGTTGAGCCTCTGGAACCAACTAATGGCGAAACATTAATCTTGGTTCTATATGTTGATGATCTAATTCTTACTAGAGAAGATCACCTCATTATCAAATGCAAGAAGGAGCTAGCTTCTTAATTTGAAATGAAGGATCTTGGTCTCATGCACTACCTTCTTGGCTTATAAGTATGGCAAAAGCTGGATGAGTTCATTCTGAGTCAAGGGAAGTATACCATTGACATTTTTTGAAGAGATTTGGTATGATGGATTGCAAATCCATGTCCACACCTATGGAGACAAACTTTCAGAAGCTTAAGGAGGTTGCAGCTAGTTCAAATTTGGTGGATCCTACTATGCATAGGTAGTTGATTGGATCGTTGATGCATCTAGTCAATACTAGACCAGATATTTTCTATGCACTAAATGCACTTAGTCAGTTCATGTGTGAACCAAAGCAAATACATCTAGTTGCAGCAAAGCATATGCTGAGATACTTGCATGGCACAGTTGGATATGGCTTGAGATATTCTTTAGGTGTGGACTTGGAGCTGCATGGATATATTGCTTCTGATTGGGAAGGATGTGTCACTAATTGGAAGAGCACCTCTGGATGTTGTTTCAGTTTGGGGTCTGTGATGATCTCCTCGTGTATCGGGAAGCAGTCTTCAGTGGCACTGAGCACCGCAGAGGCTGAGTATATTGCAGTTTGTTTAGTAGCTCGTGTTTCAGAAGGACAATCAATGGAGCCAACTATCATTCATTGTTATAACTAGATCTATGTGAAGCTTTCTGTCAATCCTATGTTTCATGACAGAACTAAACATATTGAGATCAAATACCACTATATTAGAGATATGGTATTGAGGAAAGCAATTTAGTTGAGATATATCAGCACTGATGAGCAGACGACAGACATTCTCACCAAGCCTCTCTCCAGGATAAATTTTGTTTACTTTCGAGACAAGCTTGGTATGGTGGAGAATGAAGCCCTAGTTGAGAAGGAGTCTCAGTATCAATGATCTTCCTTAATGAATTTCTCTTTGAGAGAGATTTGAGGTGCAAGCCCTTGTTAATGCATTTCTCTCCTTGAGAGAGATTTGAGGTGAAAGCCCTTGTTTCCACCCTCTGGGAGAGCCATGGTGGATGCCATGTGTGTGACTCCATGACAACATCACGTGAGAGAGTCCATGATGATTTTCTTGTACTTGTGCTTTTTTACCCTCTGGGAGTAGCCATAGTAAATGTCACGATGAGGTGACGATATCACGTTGAGTGATGAGCACTTGTACACTTTTACCATCCATGGGAGTAGCCATGATGGTTGATATCACGGTGAGGTGATATCTCTTCTTTACCATCCATGGGAGTAGCCATGATGGTTGATATCACGGTGAGGTGATATCTCTTCTTTCCATCCATGTAAGTAGCCATGATGGTTGATATCACGGTGAGGTGATATCTCTTCTTTCCACATATGGAAGTAGCCATTATGGTTGACATCATGATGAGGTGATATGTCTTATACAACTGGAAGTATTCCTCCCTAGCTGAGAGGGAGTGTTGATGTTATGGCAGCTTCAAGCTCATCCTTCTAGCCATGAGTGAAGACATAAATTCATATAGCCTAACAACTATTCATTTATTTGTAATAATTAATGGGAAGGGGCGCTTCACATGACAACAATGTAATTTCCACCTTGGCCGACCTTCCTTGTAATTCACAATTTATATTTGTATTTATCTTTTGTATTGTGGCTGACCTTCTACATGAAGAGGTGCGACCTCTCTCATATTTTGTATATATAGAATGTCATTTCACTCCATTTGATGATGAAGCAAGTTCAAGTCTTTCCTTCTTCCTAGTGCGAATTCTTCAAGGGAAGATTTGAAGAACAAGGAAGTGCAGATTATTGATTGTGATTGCATCTTGAGTTGGTGCAGAATTTAGGCCTTGAGTGTGGCCTCATTGTAAAGAGATTTGTTGTCATCTTATATATATATATATAAGTGAGATATTTGTTGCTGGGTTTTTCTCCCTCAAGTGGAGGGTTTTCCCAGGGTATATGTTGTGTTATTATGCCTGATTTTAAGTTAAATATCTGTGCTTTACATCTAATCATAAAACTAACACCTCCATCTTTGATATTCTCACAACACTTTATACTAAGGATATGTATATTCACTTTATGGAGATCTAATTTTATCATGTCTCATCTCTCCCTCCATGGACTTGATTAGTTCTCATCCACACCTATTGAATACCCTAATGCCATTTATCCATGAGCCTAATGATGATCACATGGATTGTGATATTGATGAGTACATGCCTAGTTCTTTAGCCATTCATGTTGATGTTAGTGATGATGTTACACATTTTCATTCTTTACATAATATTATGGGCTTTAATGATTATGATGCTTCTATGACTGCCTCTTTACATGTGAAGTCATTTTTACTTGTTATTTATAAACATTTAGATGATGATATTTTATGAACTAGTGAGTTTAGATTATATTTAGTGGTAGAGCTTTGCAATGATTTGATTCATCTTGTTTGGCTTACACCTCCACAAATTTTTCTCACACTTTCATTGCCTATCTTTCTAGCCACAATTCACACAAGGATAATATGGGCTTATATGTTACCTCACAATTTATCTTGTAGTATGGGCTTAGAGGTGTTCCCTCATGATTCATCTTTTGATCCTAATTCATCAATGTGACTTATGTCTCTCCTATATCTAACTTTTAGGATGCTCCTAACTCACCCAATTATAATCTCGCGGGGCATGCTCATCAAGGATTGGGAATATGCCAAGATGTTAATTTACAACTATTATCTTTTCCATCTAATGCTCTTAATTTACCTTTTACACCTCAAGCCACATTTAAAACAAAATAGTATTAACATTATTCAACAAATGCAAATGCTCAAGTTAAACATTTGTATGGGACTTAGTATGTAGATGTCTCATTATAGATATATAATGTGATAAATATTAGTGTTCAAACTAGGTTTGACACTACTCCACATTAACACCTTTGAGTCTATTGGTTGTAAGGAACATTAAGATATCATTCAATGATTGTGAAATTTCACCTAAGGAGGTTCTTAAAGAAACAATCCCTTTGCATATCATGGTGAAATGTGGCAAAATTTTCATTAAATGATCCTTTATTGACAATGGATCTAGTCTTAACATATGTAATGAAGATTGTTAAAGACAATTGAAAGGGGGCTTGAAAAATATATAACCAATAGACCTTACTATTAGAGGATTAGATAATATTCCTATTTCATGCATGGGTACTATTATTATTCCAATTATTGTGGAACCATACAAATTAGGCATATGGTTTCATGTGATGTTGGGAAAATTGAATTACAATGCCATTTTTGAGCACCCATGATTGTGTAGGTGGTTCCCTCAACATTGCATCAATGTGTAAGATTTTGGCTTAGAAGGTAGCTTTGTTGTGTACCTATAGACCCCCAACTATACAAAAAATGAAAATCAATAGATACATCTAAAAATTCTAGTACACAAAATCACCCTTTAGATCATGACTATAGTATTTTACATTGTGATGATTGGGGTTCATTATAATTTATACCTTGTAGTGTTGGTGAATATCATGTGGATCTTAAAGCTTATGGTATCCCATCTCTTTACATGTATCCATGCATCTACGATAAAACCCTTGAGGTGTATATTGATGCAAAGGGGGCACATATATGTGAAAGTGATCCTATAAGTGATACATCTAAATCCAAATCACCATCTCTTCCTAAACCATCATTTAAACAAATCTCTAGTCCTAGATACAAACTTGTGTGTAAAATAGGATACAAAGCAACTAGACTAGGCACAAATGAACAAGGCCATAAATTATTTGTTGCACCAAAAGAGGATAGTAGACACCATGGAGTTGGCTATCAATCTCAAATAATATCTAATGTGCATTATAAGTGTAGAAGATTATACAAGTGGCTAATAGGAACCTTAGAGGATTATTTGGAATCACTTATCATCTCACTTCACATCATGGAGTAAAGAGATTAAGATTATATTTTTTTAGTGAAGTCAAAATGTCTTTACAAAGTTTATCCAACCCCCATGTGAAACCATGTCGTGTTCCCTACAGTTACCACTTTATTTATGTTATTATATGAAATGGTAATATGAATTAATTTCATGCTTTAAATTATTCTAATTTGGTGGAATGTGAATTTTGAGTTTTAGAGATTTAAGAGAAGTTATAAAAAGTTTAATTTTGTGTTTAAATGTCATTTTTAGTCCCCAAGCCAAGTATTTTTATCTAGAGCACTTCTAGTAGCATGCTCGAATCTTTAGAAGGGTCTATGCATCCCTAGAAGCTCTCGAGAAGATCATCATTTATTTGGGAATGAAGAGCTTGAGTACAAGTACTTAAGTCAACACATTTGTATTTCCAATGGTTTAATAAGTGGAGTACACTATTCCACTATGCTTGGGTATGATGAATCCATGTGGGTTCACATGGAGGGGTATGATGCATTAATGAGCCTTGTAAGAGGGTTCTTGTTTGGGGTTGTGGGGTTGTCATGTGGCTCCATCCCATTAGATGGATGGGAGTGGCATGAAACTCCTTTTAAACCTTTTTCCTTGGCTTGGGAAGAGATTAATATTTCTCTTTTATGTTTCCATTTCCTTAATTTTGAAAATTTTTGAGTTGGAGAGTTTTCAGGTGGAAAAAATGATTTTTTTTTGGGTGCAAAAGAAAGACTTGGAAGGAGAAAGAGGATTCTTTCTCAACTTCAATTATATTTTTTGGGATGTAGGCTCCCTCTTTATTCCCATGCTTTTATTTTAAATGTTTTGTGTGTTTTAAATGAGGAAATGAATGTGCTCTTAATGTTTTTATGTGGGAATGAGATTTGCATTTAAATTTTGTAAATGTAAAAAATGGGCATGGAGTTTAAAATGTATAATTGTTGTAAGTGTTAGTTTTAGTTTTGGTATAATTTTTCTTGTGAAGATTATCTTTATTTTCTCTTGTAAATTGTATATTAATTTTATATATTTTTTCCTAAGCTTTCACTTTTCCTATAGAATGATTTGATATTATTCTCATGGATTTGAAGAGGTAAGGAAGTATGCCACTATTTTTGTGGCTTTGGAGGGATAAGTAAGATTTGATTGTGACCAAAATGATTTTGGTGGTTATGTTTTTTGATGATATTTTCCAATTGTTGTTGATTTAAATGGGTTAAAGGCCCAAGTTAATAATATTAAAACGAGCTAGATACTAAACTTACTTGTTTCACAATGGGTTTGAGACCCAGGATTAATGTTTCTCCATGGATTCAATGCTTTTTGACATCCCAAAAATGAACGAGTGGTTCATATTGGTATTTTATCCCATCCTTTTGGTGTTCATATTTGTGTTGACCACATTTGTTACCTCCTTCCTTAGATAACCCTCCTAGCTAGGGATTTGGTGGTTGATGTCACCATATCCATTGGCCATTATGATTTTCATGAAGCTTCAAGTTCATTTTCTAAATTTGTGAATACTTTTTTAATACTTTGGAGATCTTGAAGTTTGTAAAAATTATGGTATTTGTATATATGTGAAATTTGTAAAAGAAAATAAAGCCTACAATAATTTTTCTGGTGCATGCCTTTGTGGAAATATTGAGATCTATCTTTCATCATAAATTTGACAAAAACATGTACTTAAATTAGTCTTGAATACACTAGGAACTTGTGGAAGTTTTTAAATAAATTTGATTTATTTGGAAATGAATGAAATCAACTTGTAGATGTTAGGAAAAGGTGTGGTGTCCACCTTGCATAATGTTATAATGTAACATTTATTTATTATGTGGCACACCTAGAGAATCTAGGGATGCATGCATCACATGGGTCTAGCATTCTTGGGGCCATTTTATGTGTTGTATGTAACATTGGATTAAATATTTAATATGGGATTGCACATGTGAATAATATTTAATATTTGGAAAATTTACTACCAATATTAAATGAGGGGTTAATTTTTTAATAAGCTCATGGTATTAGTGACATGGTTTTATGTAATACCACTTGGTGGTTTTGTGAGATCTTGTTTCTATAAAACCAAACACATGGGTAGTTGTCTAAGAGTGGCTAAGATTGACTAGTTTGGCTAAGGTGTTGAGAGCATATATTGTTAACATTTGTGAGGGTTGAAACATGGCATAGGATGTGTAGTTACATGCTTGTTCACATGGAGTGATTGTAGAGGGCTTGATGGTTCAAAGGTGTTCATGGAGAACTCTGAAGATGTATTGTAATGTTTATTGCTGAATAATACATGAGTTATGGATGCTTTTGGAGGTCGAGTTTCTCCCTCTTGAGGGTTTTCCCAAGGTATATCTCATGTCATCTTTGATGGTATGTTGTCTATTCTTTTGCATATGAATTCTGAATACTTGTTTGCATAGATTTCTCTATTTGGGTTATGTGGAAATTATCTTTGGAGGATGCATATTACCTTTTATTTGGTATCAGAGCCACAGTTGTGGTTTTTATAACCCTTGTTAGAGTAGATTTGGTGTATAGTTGAATCTAGGCTTGCATGGAAAGAATGAAGACATTACAAGATATGAGGGTTTTGTGTAGGTGTTTTTTTACAAATTTGGGGTTTTGGGGTTGTAGATTTGTGGTTATTTTTTACAAATCCAAGTTTATGAATCTTTGTTGGAAAAATGGTTTTTTTATAGATGTTCATCATGAGGGTTTTGTGGTGCAGGAGCACCTGGAAACTATTAGGTTTTCTAGAATTTTTTTATGAAGTTCTATTTTGGTTGTATTATCTTTAGGTCATGTTGACCATTTTGTTAGCATTTGGTGGATTAGGAATAAAACTTGATATGTTGTGATCAATGGATTGGGGGGTAGAAAGCATGGATGGGTTTTGAAGCTCTAACTTGTCTAGGTTGCCAGCCTTGTCAAAGGTTAGAAAACACAATGGGTTTTATAAATTGCATCATTAGGTCATCTATGGGTTCGAAAATAAGAACTTAGTTGTTTTGGGGGCCTATTTAAGACATGGCTCGACCATGAAATAGGGTTGGAGGTATTGTTGTTGAAGTGACATTTTGAGAAGTTGAGGGAAACATTGTTCTAAAAGACAATTTTTTGAGTTTTGCATTCATATTGAGCTTTAATGGAGTGAATTTACTGTTACTTTGTTTGTAGAATGTAGTGTGAACATTGTGCAAGATTTGTGTGGCAATATTTTTGTCTTTGTAAATCATTTTCATCTTGTATTTGTAAATAGTCTGTTTCCTGTCTTTTTCTGGCCTGTATCAGGCAATTTTGAATGGAGTCCTAGAGCACTTTCCCACCGTATAAATTGTACGACCCTTTTGGGAATAGTGTCTATGCTCCCTTAGTGTAAATATGATAGTTTTTAGGGCTTGTGGGAGTTCAGGAGATGCTAGAAAAATCATGTCCTAGGCGAGCCAGGCAGGGTTCGGCTAGGGAAGACAGTGAGAAAAAGACTCATATCTTGCAGGGGAATTGAGATCTTGGAGAAATTATTTTTGGAGAATTTTTTTGGAGGTCTTGGCAATGCATGGTGATCAGGGGGAGGCTCCGCCAATTCATTTGGAGTGAGAAATTTTTAACAGTCTGAAAACAACATTGAAAAGCTTAAAAACCCTAGGGTTTTGACCATTTTTGTGTGTGGACAGTGCACATGCTGTGTAGGCTTAAAACCCTAAAAATCCTTGAGGTGTAGGAATGATAAATACAAACTCTAAACAAAGAACCTAGGTCCTTTGGTGGGTTTAGAAGAAAATTGCATTTTATCTCTGTTCAGAGGCCTAATTGGGGCTCTAGGCTTGTAGCCTTTTCAAACCCTAAGAGGGGATTTTGTGAAAGCGATGGTTAGTTGGAGTCTTGTGATGGAACATGAACCCTAGTTTGACCATCTTGAAGCTATTACAACATCTACACACCCCTGCAAGAATCAAGTTAAGTGCTGAGAGAAATTGGCCTTTAGGAAGATTAAGGGTCAAGGAGTGGAAGTGGCAAGGCACCAAGAATGGCTTGGTAGTATGGAGTAACATTGATAGAGGGGTTGGCGAGTAAATACTAGGGGTGCCTATACCTATGATAGGACCTTTAGGTTATGGTGAAGGAGTCACCTAGAAGTTCTTGAGAGCAAGGACCTGAGCATGGGACTGTGAGAGTCTCATCCAACCCTACCCTATCATTTTGTAGTGGGAATTTTGCAGATGACCCTTTAGGACCAAAAAAACCTCACCATTAGATCCAAGGGGGCCTGAGAGATGAGGATTGACATTAAATTTGACCTATTTTGGCCACTATAAAAAAATGCAATTTTTTTTGCCCCTGCCTTGTCGTACAAAGATACAACTATCAAATTGTCTACAGAGGTAAATAAAAAATAATTATTATTTTGCGGTTAAATAAAAATTTTCTTGAACACGACTTGTAGGTACCTATTGGAAACAAAGTACATGCGGTACCTACTGTTAGTGGTACCACTACCAATCGATGGTCGTTGACGAGTTGTCAGCTCTGACCAACCCCTCCCCACGTGGGGGTGAATATTTTTTTTATCTGCCACATAAAAATTTAAAAAGTTTGCTGAAATTTATTTAATGCCACCCAAAATATAAAATTTATTAAATTTAACTAGATTTTAATATATAGTCGAGTACGGGCGACACTCCCCAGGTGGGGCTGCCACCACTGGCAGGCCATCAAGGGGCCACCCCAACACCTCTTATAAGTCAAATTGTGCAACTTTTTTCCAGGGGGCATAACTTTCACCTAGGGTGTTTGTTTTGCGACTTCTCATACTCGTTGGAGAGGTGATTTCATGTAATTTGTTGTGGTATTAGTGGTTTTTCTAGATTTTTCTATTTTGATAGTGATTTTCTTGTTGGAAGTCATATGTTCCCTTTGAACTTGGAGAGGTCATAGCTTGTGTATACAGAGCCAAATTTTGGACTTCTTATAGTCGACAAAAAGCTTGTTTAGAGAACTACACAATGGATCAAGTTTGGAGATGTTTTGACATGATTTATTTGCTATTATTTCCATCTGAGCTATTTATGGGTTCTTTTGACTATGGTGATTTTGTGAGCTTATGAATTTTTATGGCTATTCAGATCTTAGTGATTTGATGTTGGAGTCATTATACACTCACATGTACATCTCTATTTATTTGAGTTTGGCATGGTTATCAATATATTGTTGGATTTGTATGTTGCATTGTTGCATCTTTGAGTTGTGCATTGTTGTAGGTTGTCTATTCTTACAGGTTGCATTTATGACTTGGATGTGGGTTGTCTATGCCTATAAATACTTCATTGTTGTTACATATTCAGATTTTTGGCTTGGTTTAGTCACTTGCTTTGCTAGTTTGGTTGTCATGTTGAGGAGGAGGAATGGTATTACTAGTTGCCATCATGATGTGGGACCTATGTAGTTGACTATGTGATGCAGACATGTGTCACACAGTTGGAGTTTGTTGCTAGTGCATTTGGTGGTAATCATGGTGTCATGGATGTTCCTTGTGCTTTAGGGACTTTGGCATGACATGATTGTTTATGCAGGTTCTTTGTTGGTGGTGTTGGATTGATTCCTGATTTGGTTTGTGGAGGTGTATCTTCTTGGATTGAGGATCATGGTTTACTTTTCCTTTTGGGAGCTCATGTTGAGTTTATTTATTTGATTGAGTGAGGGCCTTTGGTTGATCTTCATTGAGGAGGTTGTTATCACAATGTCATGGATAGCTTGGTTATACCATTTAGTAGAGCTTGTGACAGTGATGGTTTGGCGGTGTTGTATCTTCTCGGTTTAGAGATTGTGGTTTGTACTCTTCTCTTTGGGAGTTCAATGTTGAGTTATTTGATCGCGTTGGGGCCATGGAGGATCTTCATTTAGAGAATGGTTGTCATGATGCCATGGAGAGCTCAATATCATAGTTTAGTGGGAGCTTGTGGTGATGACATGGATTCATAATTTGACAGTGGATGATCTTCTATAGTGTTTGTTGTGTCATGGATGGACTCTTGGATCCTATTTCTATGCAGTGAGGTTCTTTGAAATCTTGATCATTGATAGGATATGGTTATCTTCATGTGGTATGGAGATGTTGGCATCTTGGTTAGCCATGGAGGACTTTTTTGTCTTTGGTTGAGGTGTCATGATTTTCCATTTGACATGTGATCCTTGTTTGATAGGATAGTTATGTATTATGTCATGGTGTACTCTTGATTACACATTTAGAGTGTCAACATGATATAGGTATATGATATTTTCATTGGAGAATATGATCTTTTGAGGAGATGTGAGGTCATGATGTCATGATTGAGTTCCCAATTCGTAATTGGAGCTTAAACATTGATCTTGGTTAGTTCTCTTGGTATCGAGTGCATTGATCATTTGCTTGGGAGCTTCATGATGGGGCTATATTGCATTTGGAGTTTAGCATGGATTGATCGATTGTAGGTACTCATAGATACTTGGAGACATAGGTGAGGCTAGGAGATCTCTTGGGATTAGAGACATGTGTTGAGATTTTTACTCATTGATGAGGTTTAAGCTAGAAGTCTGAGGAGCCTACACCTTGGTTGAACGTGAGTTCAACATGGAACTATGAGGAGATTGTTCTTAGATGATTCATGATGACTTGGATATCTTGGCAGAGCATTCTCATTCCCAACTCTTGGTCTACTTAGTGGTTTATCATATGAGAGGTATTTCCCATTGTTACTTTCATCTGTATTATGTTTTATGCTTTATCTTCTCATGCATATGGATATTGCACTATGACTTGTTAGTTCTGGAGTGTTCATTTGAGAGATGTTGGCATGTTTATCTCCTTATGCATTGTGTGATTATTCATTGATGTTGAGTTTAGGAGATGTTATTGGGCTTATTTCTTTTATTGGGAATGGATTTGGTTTGATCTTCCTTTGGGTTGAGATGCATACATCTTGGTTATGGTTAGATGTGGATAGTGTTATTATATTTGGGGTTTTATGGAGTAGATCATACTTGTCACAATTTTGCATTTAAAGGTGTATGTAGAAGGACATGCTATAGGTTTTAATTTGTACGTTCTCTCTTTCATCTTGTTCTTCTTCTTGGATGTTTATTTTCACATGATATTGGTTTTAAGATCTTGTGTGGAGCTATGGTGATCACTATGTTTGTGGTCATGTGTTCATTTTTATTTGATGATGAAATGAGGTTCCTTTATCTCTTTCGTTTGTTGGGTGTGGAGAACTTGGTAGAGAGATGGAGACTTGTGTGAGAGATGTATTGCAGTATATTGGTTTGCATGATTTGCCTAGCTTTGTGGATGTTCCTTGGTATTAAATGATGTTGGTTTCACTTTTTTGTGGTGCTATTGATGGATCATTGGATGCCTTGATCATTTTTAGATTTGACATTACCTATGCAGTGGGTGTTCCTAGATGTGTATGTTCATGATATGACAGGTTTGGCACTTGGAGCTTGTGATTGCATGTTATGGGTTGTATACGTTGATGACATGAGGTTCACTTGTTATGATTTGTATACCTTTGAGGTATGGATAGTTTGATGTGTTAGCATTTGTTGTGAGTTCTATTTTTAGCTATGGTGATTATATCTTGATAACTATTGATACATAATTGTTACCTTTGGATTGAGTGTTTGTGTATTGGGATATCAATTGGAGGCAAGACTTATGCTTCTTTATGACAGATAGGGTGGAATCTCTTTGGATGGTTTCTTATCTTTGTGCATTGGCATGATGGAGGATGAGAGCATTCATGCTTGCGATGGTGGTCACCTTGATTCTTGTAGCATGTATATTGATGGAGCACATGGAACACTTTGATTCCTTGATGGTATATGTGGCTAGAGGGATTGTTCCCTTTTTCATGTTTGAGTTTACTGGTTCACCCCTTATGCAATGTTTACAACAAGTGGGAGAATGTTAGGAAAAGGTATATTGTCCACCTTGCATAATGTTATAATGTAATATTTATTTATTATGTGGTGCACCTAGGGAATGTAGGGATGCATGCATTGGTGGAGCCTTAAAATTTCATTTGCCCCACTGGTTTCATGGTCAAGCCTATGATTGTTTCTGCCTTATTGTCACTAGGGTTTAGGGTTTTGTGGTATCCATTCATCTATCAGCTTCTGTCTTCTCATTGACCAGCTACATCAGGTAACCAGTTGCTTAAGTGGTATTTTATGGCCTTCACTATCATTGCTTTAACTAGCCCCAAGACCTCAGTCACTCATCGAGCCTAGGATGCCTATCTTTAAGAACAACTTATGCCCATGTGCACTTTATCACTGCTTAAGTCTATTGCTGGAAGTTCATCGCTCATCGTGTGTTCTTTTTAAACTGTCCATGTCCATCCCGTGACGAGCGATGCATTGTTTATTCCTACCGCCAGTAGGTTCATTGCTCGTCGCATGTTGCATCCTTGCCGCTGGAGGGTAACTTGTGATGAGCGATGCAATTAAGTATTAACCCATCGCTCAACTTAGCACTATCGCCGATGAGCGATGTGATTTCAATGTCTGGCTAGGATCCTCCGACGATCAATATCAAAGGACGATGTCTCATCTTTGGCTTCACAACCATCACTCGATGAGGTCCTGAAGCAAAACCTGAAGAAATGATGGGCGATGTGATTTGGTTTATGGCCAAGATTATCCTGCTATCATCAAGATTGACAACAAGCAAGTTGAGGATGATGGAATAAGGATTCATATGGGTGCGTGGCAATTTTAAAGCACCTCATCATTGTTTCTAAGTATGAGCATTAAAGAAAGTGACAATCCTTAATGAGCCTCGTTGATTGTGTTTTAAATCTTGAATGATCGACGGTTACTAGAATGCAATGATTGATTTTTTGCTCACATGAGTGAGCCAAGGTGGCCATTAAATGCAACTCACCTAAAATTCCCTTATTTAATGAGGATTTTCTACAGTTTGTTTGATCAATTGTAATTATCAAGGTACGAAAATGATTGTTGTAGGTACTAGAGGAGCGAGTTCTTAGTTTTGAATGAGGTATTGCAGAGGTGGTTGTCTGATATTTTCTAGTATGTGAGAGTGAATGCATGTCTGTAGTAGTTTTGCTATAGATCAATAGTTCTCTATGTCGCTTTCTCTTCTGGTTGTGGCTAGTGCTTTTCTTGAAAAATTGGCTTTGGTTAGTATTGTATTTTGGGAAATATGGGTGAGCCTAGTACTCCAGTCACACCAGTCAAAAGGTCTAGGAGGTTGAGTATGCAGGGGCCTCTGGTGTATGTGCCTATTGCTAAACCTAGTGCAATGAAAATTCTAGTTGTTCCAAGAGGTAAGAGGAGTGTTCAAAGAAAGGTTGAGAAAATTACTATAAAGAGTACCTACAATCTTAGAAATAGGACTAGTTCAGAAGAATTAGTCAAGTTTAAGGGAAAAGGGCCTGTTGAGTTTGCGAAAGAATTAACGAGGCTAGGTAAGGGTCGTCAAGTCTGTTTAGAAAAGCCCAATATTCCTGTTGTGATTTTTGATAGTTCTTCAAGTGAGGAAGGAGGAGTGGGCCCTGATTCCGGCCATTGTCCTATTCCCCTTGTGCCCTATGATGAATCAAATGATGAGGTGATTTCTGCAACTCTAATTTCTATCTTGAAACCAGGTGAAGGTGTCTATTCAGTCGTTGACAAGGTTGGGTAGCACCTGTGTTCTTCTACTGAATGGTGTGCTATTTTTTTGGATGTTTGTGATGATTTGAACTCTCTATGGTTTGTTCGTTGGTTTTCTCCGCTGGTAGTGATGGTGACCTCTCCGGTGTTGGTGGATGTGCTGATTTTTTGATAACAACCCCTTTTGGAAGGATTGCGTGGGCTGTTTGACCAATGGCTTAACACTCTTTTTTCGTTTTTTGTCTTCCTGTGGTATATGAATGATTAAATGTAACGGTTTGGGAACTGACCCAAATTAAATGAAATTAATCTTGAAATGATCATAAAATGTAACTATAATGAGCTTGCTGCTTGCTGCTCCCTTGAATTATAAAAGGGATTTCAAGGCTCATTACAGGGGTCAAAATTTTGAGTCTAGTATGGTCTGGGTAGATTTTAGGTGCAAAAAATGAATGTAATGCAAAAGCTTGATGAATCCACTGGTTAATTGTCTCGGGTATAGGTTTTATATGTAATAACCTTAAATAGTTCTACTTGAATGATTGATATTGAAACAAATTTAAATTCTAAAGCATATACTCTCCTTGTACAATTTTGCAGATTATAAATGAAATTATCAAGGATCTTTTCGTTTGTCATCAATGTTTCAATTGAATGTATGGCTTTGTCTCTTTGCTTTAGCTCAAAGGGTTAATTAAATGCTTACGACGAGTCATAGGTTTGTGAGAATTTGCAAAGGATTTGATAAGAAGTCATGTTTTGGATATTGTGATTTTTTTTAATGCAAGGCTTTACAAAAATAGTCCATTCATTTTAGAATAAAATCATTTGTCTATTACTGAGTATTTCATATTTGACTCCATTTCCCTGATTGATGAAGCACTGGTCTGTTGTCAAGAATTCATGCAATCAAACAAATCAACAATGTGCCTAGCCGTAGGTTCAAAATGAGAACAATACTCATTAAAATCATGTCAATTTTGAAATGTAAGTTTGAAACACATCCCCGTTCCTTGCAAATGGACAATTATTCACTCAAAGATCAGCCAAATCCTTAATGAACTTTGTTTATCTACCTTTTATTAGGAACCCAACTGTGAAGAAGTGTTTTCCATTTTAATAAATTAGAATGAACACAATCGGGAAATAATCTCCTTGGTCCCACAAAACCTAAAGTGCAGGAGTAAAGACCTCAAAATTCTTTACTCGTTGTGTTGGCCACAAGCTTTGAATATTCTTGAGAATAAGGGTTGGCTACCCTTTAGAGGATTTCAAATCTTTGTTGGAAAAAACACCAACATGCATCACATGGGTTTAGTATTCTCGGGGCCACTTTATGTGTTGTATGTAACATTGGATTGAATATTTAATGTGGGGTTGCACATGGGAATAATATTTAATATTGGGAAAATTTACTACCAATATTAAATGAGGGGTTAATGGTTTTGTAAGATCATGATATTAGTCACATGGTTTTATGTAATACCACTTGGTGGTTTTGTGGGAGCTTGTTTCTATAAAAGCAAACACATGGGTAGTTGTCTAAGCTTGGCTAAGATTGGCTATTTTGGCTAAGGAGTTGAGAGCATATATTGTTAGCATTTGTGAGGGTTGAAGCATGGCATGTGATGCGTGGTTACATGCTTGTTCACATGGAGTGCTTTTAGAGGGCTTGATGATTCAAAAGTGTTCACGGAGGACTTTGAAGATGTATTGTAATGTTTATTGCCGAATAATATATGAGTGATGCATTCTTTTAGAGGCTGGATTTTTCCCTCTTGAGGTTTTCCTAGGGTATATCTTGTGTCATATTTGATGGTATGTTGTCTATTCTTTTGCATATGGATTTTGAATACTTGTTTGCATAGATTTCTCTATTTGCGTTATGTGGAAATTATCTTTTGTAGATGCATATTTCCTTTCAATAGAAATGTATAAGAAAATTTTGAATATGTCAAAATTGTTCAAGGGTCTTTTCTTGGAAAATTTATGGTCATGTGGTTTTTTAGGATTGCATGATTCTAGAAAATATATAGTCCTAGAATCTTGTAGTTGTGTAGTGTGGTAGACCGTAGGTTATCCTATAAACCCATGGTCATAGGAATAAATTGAAAAGGTTATGGAAAACCATAGTTATATCATAATTGTAAAATAAATCTATGGTCTAGAGAGTATAATCCATGGTCTAACAAAATTGAAGGTCATAGTTTTTAGAACATGTCACAATTTGAAGGAGTCCAAATCCAAATTGAAATTTTTATGGATTTTCATGTCCAATTTTATTCATCATTTATGTTTTACTATTGATGGGCTAAGAAGAAAGTATGAAATATGAAATAATGTATTTCAAGTATGAAATGTTATTCATATGGTGTTTCGATTGTATGTTTGGAAAAATACATCATTGTTTCTTTCTATATATCTCTCACTCCTTATCTTAATGTGTGTCCTTGATGTTGAAAGGAATTGACCATATGTTTCAAAATGATCATTGAAAAGAAAATGCTTTTCTTATTGACTTAGATTAAAATGATTAAAGAATTAATGATAAACTATGAAATGTAACCCATCATTGCATGCTTAAACATATTTTCCTTGTTTAATGCTTTGATTGAAAGGTTAGGGTAGGTAATTGATCTTATGCTATTTATTGTGTTTGGTTAGTGTACATAAAATAAAGACTAGATTATGTATGCTTGCTTAAATGTTTTAGTTGCTATTCTCTTAGTTTTGAAGGGTTTTTTATTCACCTTTCCATCTACAACTCTTATGGAGTGGATTAACCTTGGGGGTGACACTATTTTAGGCATCATGTATGTGATGCCTTCGCTTTGATTTTTATCCCACAAGATTCACCTCTAAAGTAATACATTATCATTTTCATTCATATTGGAAATTTTTAAATAGTAAACATGTGACTCAATTATCACTTTAGTATTAAAGGAAATGTGATAGTTTAATTGATGTATTAATATTATAAGAGGGGTTCTTTATAAGTGGGAATTCCAAAGCCTCTACAAATCACTTTGTATAGGTTAATTAGAGGAATCACCATTTGTGATGATGGTCTTCTAGGGTCATGAAGCTCTCATTTTTCTACACTGCATAGTCTTGTATTGTGTTAGAGCCTCATAATCCTAGGGGAAACTACTTAATTAAAACTCTAATATAGATAATAGGGGAAATAATGGTCACAAAAAGGTTTTTCATATTCAATACAATCCTACCAAATTTTTCATAAAACTAGATATTGGACACATTTTGATAATGCCACAACCCCATCGAGAAGAATCACTAGTTATCTCTAGAACACTTTCATTATTGTCTTCCATAAGAGAGAAATGCCAAGAATAACTTACTTGGTAATGGATGTAAGATTGATTGATTGAATATGAAATATACATGATACACCTTTCTTATAAAGGAAAGGTTGTGAGATAGGATTAGACAAGATCATGACATGTGTCTTAGTCCTATATAATGAGACAACTATCTCAACAATTATTAAATGACCTATGACACTATAATTAAATGACATGATAAGATAATATAAGATTATGTGACACCTAAGACTTATAGAAAGATTTCCTAGGACCCAAGTAAACTTAACATGTGAATAGGACCTACTAGTGGACTAGTTAGGTAAAACACCTTATTCACACCAACACCCCCCTTAAGTGAAACTTAGGGAGTACTAGATTATTATGCAAATGATACAAAAATATGATGATTATTATGGGTCTTGAAAACTAAGCCATGTTAGGTACCCATTTATAAATATGATCTCTCACAAATGGAGAAAAGGAGAAAAACTAATGGGAAGAAATTCCTCTCCAAAAGAGAAAAGATACAATCAATTTTCCCTCCATAGGAAGGAAAGAAGTGAGATAATATAACCCCCATAATGAGAGAATTTGTTGCAAAGTAATACTGGAAACACACTATGGAGTAAAATTTGGAACCTTAATCATAACAAAAAAGGACAAGATGAGTCTAATGTCAGAAATGCTTGAAACTCTTTGGAAAAACTCTAGAATCTTAATAAACCAACAAAAAAAATTGTCTGTCATGATATCAAGGAACACTGAAAAATCCTTGATATGGAGCAACCTTAGAATCTGATTGAAGAAACATGAAATAAATATATGTTTGTTGAGAAATGTGACTCAAATTTACTGGCTTGATCAACTTCCTGAAGCACTTGTAATTTCCTCCTTCATCGCATTGAATTAAGTAATTGGTTTTCAAGTTTTTCTAATTGAATTTGCGGGGTTCTAAAGTTTCATAACCTCCCGACTTAGTGACTGTGAATCGAAGGATACTTCCTTTGTTGTCAGTGTGTCATAGGTTTTGAGCGACACAACAATCCCTTTTTTGGCAAGTTGCAGGTTCTGGGAACTTCACAACCTCCGACAAGAGGTTTTGAAGTTCGGTTTTTTAGTGATATAACAGCTTTGATGCTGATGGATGTGGGACCTGATAGGATGGTAGATCATGACGAAGACCAACAAGTGGTGATGACATGGAGGAAAAATGGCATGCGGGACCATGTGCTCGGTTAACATTGGTGAGATGGTACTCAATGTATCTTCGAGTGGAAGTTCTTACTTTTCTGTTTAAGTTTATGAGGCAACACGCAACATGGAAGATGGTGAAGATGGAGAAATTGGTACTAGTCATACTGGAATGTTATGATCCGAGGTTCCTAGTTGGCTGCGGGATAACCTTGATGCATGGGGTGGAATATTATTTTTTCTCTATGGTTATGTTGCAGCAAAACTTTCATATTGGGTGTCTGCATGAGAGGCTCCCTGATGATATGGAGAAGCTTGGGTTGTTGTTCAGTCATGGAGTAATGTGCTTATGCTAGGTGTTTTTTCCCGGTATTTGAAGGAATAGTCTTAAGGTACCCTGAGTGAAAGTAGGCTATGGAGTTGATCATTGGGTGATCTGGAAGCTTTTGAAATAGCCGCTCTTTCTCGAATGCATGTGCATGTTGATGGTTTTGGAGTTGGCTTGAAATGAGCCTGGTGTTCCTAAACTGATGTTTCCTTTTAAGGATGTTTTGTACTTGCATGGCTCTGTGGTTTTTCATGTTTTACATGGTCAAACAAAACTTGTGGTTATGTGGAGCTGTTGTTAAGCTATTTTCTAGACCCTAGCTTTTCGGGTGTGACTAGATGAGATAGTTGCAGTTCGACATGGAGTGAGAAGGTGTGATTATTTCTCTGCATGGGAGTGTTGGTATGTGATCTGTCACTCAACATTCTTGTGAAGTTGTTTGTTGGTTTCTTGACTATGGTGCTTGTTGTGGAAATGATTGGAAAATTGGATCTAAGCTTAGTCTGGTGTTTGAGTCATGTTGTCTACTTTGTTACTTTCCTTGAGATCTTAGTTTTGCAGTTTCTAGTGCAATGATGGGTTTGCATGTTTTATTTTGAATGGATCTATGGGTTGTGCAATGTTGTGGGTTGTCTTTACCTACATTTTTGTTGTGGGACAATTTAGAAGTGGACTGTCTATATCCATGAGATCTATTTCTGTAAGGGTGCAGACTTGTTAGTTGGCCTTGTTTGTGGTCACTTGTGCATTGGTGTGGTTTCTTTGAGATGAGAAGATGGATGGTGTTGAGTACCTGGATAGTCAGTGTTGGGGACCTGTAGCATGTGTATCATGATGTCATGGATAGATTGAGTACACTAGTTTGTGTAAGCTTTTGACAGTGATGGTTATTTATGCTTGGTTTTGGAGATCTTGGTGCTACTTGGTACTGTTGTCAGATGGATATTTTTATGAGTGGACTTGAAGGATTTCTAGATTAGAATATGTTTGGTCATGATGATTGAGATCTCGGTTGTCATGGTTCAGTGGGAGCTTTAGCAATGACTGTGGATTCATCACTATGTGGTGAATGATCTTCTTTAGTGTTGCAGATGTTACTAGGAGGAGCTCTTCGATCCTGTGGCTGCAGAAGGGTTCTTTCACATTTGCATGGACACTATTTGAAGATGTGCAACATCTCGTAGCCATGGAGTATTTTTGGAGTCTTGGGTGAGGTGTTTGATGGTGCTTGACAGGTGATGTTGGTTTAGATTTTGTTTGCTTAATGTCATTGTATACTCTTGATTGCACATTAGAGTTTTGGCATGATGCATTGCTCTTGAGACCATGGTATGTTCACTTGGAGCATGGTATCTCCTAAGGGGGATGTTAAGATCATGGTGTCATGAAAAGTTCCTATTTCAGATGTTTAGAGCTTTGCAAATGGTCTGGTGATTCTCTGTGTTTTGGGTGCATTGGTCATATGCTTGAGAAATTCATGATAGTGCAGTGATGAATTTGGAGTTTAGCATGAGATGATCAGTTGCGGGTGCTCATGGATACATGGAGAATAAGGTGATGCTATATTTCTTTTATGAGAGAAGTGTTGTTGATGGTTACTCTTGATGAATATTTCAGTAGAAAGTCCAAGGAGCCTACACCTTGGTTGGACGTGAGTTCAATAGAGACTAATGAGGAGATTTCTCTTGGAGAAGTCATGATCGCTTGCATATATTGAAGTACTCTTGTTCCCCACTTTTGGTCTACTTGGCATATTATCATTTGAAAGGTATTTCCCATTATTTCTTTTAGATGTGTTATGTTCATGATTTTATTCTCATGGAATGAGTTGTTTCTTGATGTTTGGCTGTGGATACTCATTTGAGGATTGGTTTAGCATGTGTCTATATGCTTTCTTTCAGGGATATGGATCTTGAACTTCTAATAGATGATTTTGAAGGATTCATAGCGAGAGATGGATAGCATGGTTATCTCCTTATGCATTGTAATTACATTTATTGATGTTGAATTTAGGAGATGCATTGGGAATATTTTTTGAAATGGGAAATGAAATAGTTTGATCTTATTTGAGAGGCTTGCATCCATGTTGATTTCATGATATATATGTTATGTTTGATCTTAGTGATTGAACGGTTGGATGTAGTTAAGGATTTTCTCTTGGGGTTGTGAAGGAGATCATACTTGGCACAGTTGGCATTAAGAGGTGTATGTAGGAGGTTTTTTCTATAGGTACATGATGTGCAGTGGCTGCTCTCTTTGGTCTTGGTTGTCTTCTTGGATGTTTTATTTCACATTACATTGGTTTGAGATTTGGTCAGAGTTGTAGTGATCACTACCCTATGGTCATGTGTTTTTCATTCATGTTCTTGGGTGATGACATGGAGATTCATTATCTCTTTCCTTTTTTGGGTGTGGAGAACTTGGGAGAGTTGTGCAGACCTGTGGTGAGAGTTTTGTCTATTTACAAATCGTGCATATCACTGTGGATGATTCCTTGGTATTACATGATGTGGTTTACACCTCTTGTATGTTGTTGTTAGTAGACTCATTATGCCTTGATATTTTTAGATTTATTACCCATGCAATGGGAGTTCCTAGATGTGTTTTTTCTTCTTCGACTGGTTGGCACATGGAGCTTGTATTTGTAGTTGATGGGTTGGTTATGGAGTGACATGAGTTTGCTAATGTTGATACCTTGGAGGTATGTGTGATTGGATGCATTAGCACTTGCTGTGGGTGCTATTTTCAGTCATGTGCGTTTGATCAGTTGGATGGAAGCAATCAATTTTTGGTTGTTGTTCTAGCTGGTGTTGTATGTTGTTTCTAGAGGGTGACTTCACAGTTGTGTTCTAGTTTGAGCATTGAAGTTGAAGTTGTGTTGCTTTTGTATAGCTTGTGAGCACAATGGAGTGGTGGTAGTGTTGAAGCCCTTTATGTATGTTGGATTTGATGCTTGTGTTCTTGAGATTGGTGCATATACGCCTTGTCTCATTCCTTTTCTTGTGGTGGATGGATGGAACTGTTGCCTGAGTTGTTGGGCATCTTGGATGTCATTGTAGGTGTCTTGGTTGGAGTACAGAAGAATTGTTTAAGATTCGTGAGTTTTCTTTGGAAGGATCCAGTAAGTTCTTCATCAAGTGGGAGAATTTTGAGAAATGTGACTCAAATTTACTGGCTTGATTGACTTCTTGAAGCACTTGTGATTTCCTCCTTCATCGCACTAAGTTAAGTCACTAGTTTTCAAGTTTTTCTAACTGAAGTCATAGGGTTCTAAAGTTTCATAACCTCCCGACTTAGTGATTGTGAAGCAAAGGATACTTCCTTTGTTGTCGATATGTCATGGGTTTTGAGAACTTCGCAACCTTCGACATGAGGTTCAAAAGTTCAGGTTTTGAGTGACAAAGCGATCCCTTTGTTGGCGAGTCACAGGTTCTGGGAACTTCATAACCTCTGACAAGAGGTTTTGAAGTTTATCTTTTTAGTGATATAGCGACTTTGATGTTGACGGATGTGGGATCCGATAGGATGGTGGATCATGATGAAGGTCGACAGGTGGCAATGATGTGGAGGACAAATGGCATGTGGGCCCATGTGCTCGGTGAACATCAGTGAGACGGTAATGAATGTCTCTTCGATTGGGTGGCATGGTGTTAGGTGGATAACCCTAAGTTTGACGATGGAGATTTGAACAACTGCTTATCTGACGTCCATAATTAGACGCTGAATGATGGTGTGTGGCTTGAGGTGAACAAGTAACCCTAAAGAGTTGTAGTAGTTGAAGAGTCGAATATGAGCAACAGTTACCTGGGGGGCTAGTCGAGAGGCTGGGTAGCCAAGAGAGAGAGGAGGATGATCTCGATGAGGAGAGATGAATCTTGTAGAAGGTGAATGCTAAGCGGTTATGTGACAGGGAGGCCGAAAGGTCGGTGGTTGAGCCGTGAGGCTGTGTAGCCGAGAGAGATGTCTCTCGTAGTGAGAGGTGGTCATGATGGGTTATGCTGTCAGATTCCCTCCAGAATGGAACAAGATGTAAATCTCCTATAAAGGCTGTGAGCTTGATATTGTATTGTAACTGTATTTTTGTTGCTGAATAATACAATGGCGATTTGGGCTTTTGGAGTGTGGGGTTTTTTACTCGTAAGGGCTTTCCCCATGTATATCTGTGTGTTCATGTCTTTTGTCTCATCTTTCTTGGTTGTTGGTTCTGTTTGATAAATTTGTTAATGATGTTGAAACTGGTTGATTTGTATGAATTTCTCTCAAAAGGATCAATGTGGGAAATGAACTATGTCTACTTCCGCTTTATGGCATATTAGTATGTGTCTTTGAGGTAATCTCATAAAATTAAAATTATTGAAGTCACTGTTGTCCTTGGATGTTTCTTTCTGAGATGACCGATTTTTCCCGACAATGTTCTAGAATTGAAATGAAGTGCAAGGATCAAAACAACACTTTCCCAAGTGACATGATGTCCAAGTGATCAACCAAAATGAAAATAAACATAAATATGAATAAACAATACTTGGGGCTGAATCTAGAAAAAGTGCATAGATGGCTTGATAAAGCTCCTCAATACCTTTCCAACACTACAAGAATTGAAAAAATAAGAGATTGTGGAAAATATTTATGAGCTTGGGAGCCAAAAATAGTGATCTAAATTCAAATAGTAAATACTAACACCAAACAACAAAAACCAGAAAAATAACATTCTCTATTGCAAAGTACACTAAGCCAGCTTTCTAACAATATCTCATTTTAGAAAAATGACCACCATGATGACAAGTTATGGCCATTTGAAATATTTTCCCAATTAGGGCATTAGGGGGCCAGTTTTGGGCCCTTGGGCCATCAGCCTCCAGACACCCATATGACTAGCCAAAGGATATTTTGAAAAGCAATCCAATGCTAGGAGCGATAACCCTGCTAGAGTGGAGCGTTTGGGGGGCTATGAGCTATAGGTTGTGCTGCTTGGGGCTTTACACCTCCTGCTACAAGTGAGTGACCATGGGCGTTATAAAACCCACAACCAAGCACACTTAGCATACTAACTCGATGACAAACACACTTTTTAAAAATGAAATTTTTATTAATAAAACTATTAAAAAATTCGTATAGTGATGCTAGAATTTTGTAGACCAAGTATGAAGCTATAATGATCATGCTGAGAATATTCCACTCAAGATGCCAAAGAATATTCTCCTAAGATGCTAACTATAGATCCACAGACAACGTCATATGGTATAGATTTGTATGGAAATGGTGACAGATGAAAAACCTCTAATACCCCTGAGACAAATTGTCTAATTTCAATGATTTGAAAAGTGCTATTTAAGTTTTTGGGCCTTTTAGACATGATGATTGGGTTTGTTTTGGCCCAAATTGCTCCAAAATATTAGCTACCTCCTAGATCTGACAACCTACACCTTACTTGAAACCCTGTAGATCTGACCCTATATGTTGGATTTTGACGAAACAAAAGTGAATCCTGACTTTCTTTGATGCCCCAGATTCAACTGTGAGGTCATTGAAACCAAAAAATATACCTAACAAATTATTCAAGCCAAAATATGTCCCTCATATGTGGGAAGAAGTCTAGAACACTAAAGATTTGATACCATGTAGGAGTTGAATGTGAACTCTCGACACCCCAAGACCAACTGCCAAACCAAAATATCTTCCACATGACATAAATGGCAAGAATAGATTACTTGATTATGGATGTAATATTGATTGATTGAATATAAAATGTAAATGAGATGTCTTTATTATAAAGGCAAGGCTGTGAGATAGGATTAGACATGATCATGATATATGTCTTAATCCTATACAATGAGATAACTACATCAATAATTATTGAATGAAATATGACACTAGTATTAAATGACATGACAAAATAAGATCACATAACATCTAAGACTTCTAGAAAGATTCCCTAGAACTTAAGCAAACTTAACATGTGAATAGGACCTATCGGTGGATTAGTTAGGTAAAACATCTTATTCACACCAACAAGAACAATCTTCCTTTATGCTTTGCATGGTATATTTATTATCAAAATGTATATATTATGTAATACCCCTCCACGTCAGTTGTTCTGAACTTTTGTGTGAGTATCTGTGTGTGCTTCATTGGTTACTGTGTTATTTGATTGTGTGAAAAATATCATATGTTAGTAGTCATGTTTAAATAATTAATTAGATCATAAGTGAAATTGCAAGGTTATTTGTAATATAATTAGAAATTAAAATCATAATCAATTAAGTTAAATCAAATGATTTAGAACAAATGATCAAATTAAACTAATTCGTTAAAAGTAAAAGTGATATTATTAGATAAATTGATTTAAATTGTTTTGAACAAATAATCTTGAAAAGATAATTATTATAATAAGAAATTTAATGGATACTTATTTAGAATCTTGTAAATGGTTGATTTTAATTATTCTAATGTGGAAGTAATTAATTAATAGTGCATTGTGGAGATAATGAATATATATTCAAATAAAAAGTTCATTTTTGTGGATTTAAATTTATTTAGTTTAATCAAAATGCATGATAAAAGAAAATGAAATATAAATACATGAAAAGGCAACAAAAAGAATTAAGGATTAAATATTATTTTGATTTATTTCTTGAAATGTGACTGTTGGTATTCTCTGGAAGAGGAAACAGAAGAGGCTTCTTGTGTGAGATTTTATTTATTTTGGATTGGGAAGGAGGTGGTATTCTCTTTCCAACAGATTTTGGAGAAATTTTGGCAGTCATTTTTCTGTTGTAGTATTGCATTCTTTTATTTTATTGTTCTGAGAATTCATGTGAGGATTAAGATTTAAGTTTGAGGGAGGATCTTGGAGCTGCTGCTGGAAGGATTGGATCAGCAAGAAGGATAAAGCTTCAACAGTTATCTACAGGCGCAGAACGCCAGGTTCTCCTTCTTCTTTTAAATTATTTTCTTTATAGCATCAAATGAAACAAGAATTCCTTGCTGTGAATGAAATTTTCTCCTGGATTGAAATTTAATGCTTGTAGAAAATTCTCGAATCTTTAGAAATGCTTTGGACTATTTTTCAATCAGGAAAGCTTTACTGGGGTGGGACTGTTATTGATTTAAAGTGAAATTTTGTTGGGATTCTGGAATTGAACAGTGTTACTGTAGTTTTGTGTTAAAAATAATAGTGAACCAGTAAAAGAATAATCTCATGTTTGTGAATTCGAGGTTGTGTAAATTTCCATTTGTAGATAAATTTTACAAAGATATTCTGTGTGTAAATATTTATATTGAAATAGTAAATTGTACAATTGAAATTTATTTCTCTGTATTTGAAATATTTTTGTATGCAATATATATATGTATATACATATATTAGATATATATATATATATATAATGTATACACATATATATATAAATGTATACACATATATATATAAATGTAAAGATAGCATCAAAAGAAAAATTTAATTAAGATTCAAGTTTCTGTTGTATTATATTTGTTTTGAAATTATAAATAAATAAATAAAAATAAATAAATGATTAATATTTGTTTTGAAAATTATTTGTATATATATATTTATTAAACTTATTTATTCAGATTCCACTGATTATTTAATTTTGTCAAAATAAAACATTCTGTTTCTTTTTTAAAATAAAACAGAATCTGTTTAAAATGGAAATAATAATAAAATAGAAAGAAATCTATTTTTTGTTATTGATTTATTAAATTACCAACTATAAGAAGATAAGTTAGTAGAAAAATCAATTTATGAATATATGGCAGCATTGATTTATTTAATTCTTGTTTTGAGTGAATATTTTGAAATAGAAAAGAATTCCTATTAATTTGTTAAATTGTGAAATTTGATAGGATAATATAGTAGAAGGGCAATTTGTGAATATATATATATATATATATATATATCAGCATTGATTGTCTAATTCTTATTTTTAAATGTGTATAGGGTGGAAATAGAATTTAATATAAAATTGAATAAGTTATTTTATTTATGAAGTTAAGTCTTGTAGATTTGTTGAATTCTTAGAAAAGATTTATTCTCTTTCTACTTTCCTTCCTTCAAAAGAATTAAAATATATAAAGATATAGTGGTTTTAAAAAGGTATTTATTGTGTGTAAATTTATTTAGATAGATTTAAGATTTTAAGGTGGTAAGTTCTAATATGTAGTTTGGGTATTTAGAGTATGGTTATTATTATTATCATTTTAAGTATAACAAATGGTCTTAAGTGGTTGGCGCAATTACTTTAAATATTGGAATTGAGTGTTAAGTTAGTGAGATGAAGGGAAGTGGAGATAATGTTTAAATTTATGTTTTGTATATAAGTAGTTATGAAATGATAATGAATTAACTACCCAATTATTAAGTAGTTTACCATTTTGTTGATAAATGAAAGGGGAAATTTAAATGTATGGGCATGATTAGTGATTGGTTAGGGTATTCTTGAATTGGATAGTTATTGGTGAATGGGATTTTAATCTTTTGGAAAATTGACTTTCTTTATATTCATTTAATGGTAGATTGTAAGTTCTCTTTATGGATAAGTCTTTTAGAATACTTGTGATGATTATCATAAATTGTTTAGTTAATTGGGTAATTTAGATGGGTAAGTTGTAAAGTCATTTAGTTCTGGTTGTTAATTGATTGACTATTAAATATTGTTCTTGTTTGAATTTTTGGTTGTTGTTTATTATGCGAATGTTTGGTGGAGTTGTGAGTGGTTGGGTATTTAAGGTGTTCTTTAATTTGGTCCCTTGGATGCCTGGTTGCATGCTTTTACCTCTGTTGTTGAAGGATGGTTTTGGGATGGTTCCATGTTGGTGTGAATGCCTTTGGAGGTTAGTTTTGATTCAAGGAATCCTTTGCCATTTAATTTGTGTTGCAATGTAACTGGGAACTTGTGTTTTGGTTTATGAGTTGTGGATAGTTGATCTTCTTGAATTTTTGATTTATTTTGTATCTAAGTTGATTATGTAGTCTGGATGGAGTTGTTGATCTTATTTTAACGTATTCACTCATTATATTTAAATTGAAAATAATTCTTGTGGTTTTGTAATTATTGTTGTCATTGCTATGTTGTTGATTTTATGAAGGTGATTTGCGTACCACTATAAGGGGGTTCATGTGAGGAGAAAATTGAGGTCTCCCGTGGAATACCTAGTTGGTGGCTTTTGGTTTTATTAAGTGATTTCGTTGAATTAAAGGTTGATGTTCTTTTGCGTTTTTCCTTTTTAGGTGACACCATTGTTGATTTGTGGATGGGTCTTGATGAACCTTCCCTTTTTATGGATTTTTGATTTACTCTCATATTTGATGAAATTTTATCCTTGTGTTGGAATTATTGGAGAAAACTCTTGATGCTTCGCTTTACCCTTGGTTGTGGGTTTTCATTCTTTTGGGCTTCCAGAGGCTTGAGATGATTGATAATTGATGTTCTCTCTCTTTATGTGCCTTGATGTGGCAAGTGTTTTGGTTTCATGATTTTAAAAGGGTTGTACGGGAATTGTTGAGACTTTGATTATGTACTTATAGCGAGATGGGTAATGCCTCGCAGGTTTCTCAGTTGTGATCTAATATTCTTGTTATATTGTACAACCCTTGGTTTCTTGGTTTTTATGTTGTTGGGTCTCATGGAGAGTGGCTCCTCGTGGGGGCCGGCGCCCCGCGTAAGGGGAAGAGCACAGGAGAACCCACGAGTGAGTTGGTAATCAAGTGAAAACCTAATAATTAATTTAGGAGGGTTGGGTAGTAACATCATAATAAGATTTTTAAAAAAATGGATGCCTCGTCTTCATTAGTGCTTCCGTAGACTAATGGAAGGCTGAGAAGGCCGTGGTTGGCAAGGTCGTAACCTCGTCTTCACGAGAGGTTATCGGCTCCGCATGAGCTACCCTATGGTGTCGATGCCTCAAGTAGGAGGAAGGGCCAGGAGATCCATAGATGGGGGCCGGCGCCTCAGTTTGGAGGAAGGGCCAGGAGAACCCATGTAGGCTATGCGATGACACAATCCCCTAGTTGCCCATTTGTTTTACTTTATTGTGTTCCTCTGGAAGTAGGTTATGGGAGTTGGTTTAGATTGTTGTTTTAAATTGATTTAAATTGATTTATGAATATTGTTTTAATCCATCTTTAGTATGTTTTGTGGTCTTGTATGATCTCATTTATATTTGATTTACAATCTTATATCTTATGATACTGTGATATGATGTTATTATATTGTTTAATTGTAATTTGAATTGTAAGTGTTTCTTGATCATTCTTTGGTTACTTGTTTATTGGTCATTGCTTTGATTTATGTGTTGGGAATTGTGACTTTAAGTTATTATATTGACTCTTGTAATCCTTGAGTTTTATGATACTTTTGTATGTCGTTGAGTCCTGTGGTTCCGTGTTTGGATGTCCTTGGTTGAGGACTCTTTCTTGTTAGCTCCTAGCATGGGGGGTGGGTCTTCGGACTCACATGGTCGGGTGGAACGTGCTAAGCACCCCATTGGGTCCCCAGTCGAGGATCGAGAGGTGCGGATTGGTGCGGTTGCAGCGACTCCAGAGTTGTACTTGTTTTGGAGCCAGTTATGATGCTTTGTATTCATCTATTCATTGTATCATGATTCTTGTGTATGGTTTCCGTACATATTGGAAACACTTTTGTATCATTGTACTTCTTGAATATTGTATTGTAATGTAACATTAAACCTTATGTGGCTATTTGCAGTTGATATTCAATGTGTTAAGTTAATTATGTTTAAGTTGTACTTTCTCAAATGGTTTCTTATCAATGATTATCATGTATGTGTTATATTTGTTAATGTTTTCTTTGTTATGGATTATATCTTTGGATTTTATTCTTTATTGCCGTTGTGTGGATCTCAGTCTCGTAATGACTCCTCGTGTACCCCAAGGGATGTATATGTTAATGAATCTACTTAAATAAAATTCATGTCATGTCTTAATGTGTATTACATGTATGTTATGTTTACTTTTAAAAAAAAATAAAATTGTGCTGTAATTATTGTTTAATTATCCTTTGGGGTTCGCACGACGGGGTGTTACATATTATCATGTAATTTTGTAACTTTTTCTAATGAAAAGTGAAAATAATGTAAAAATTGAAAAAATCACTTAGAACAAACTAATCCTCTTCATTTTTTATTATATGATTTGTGAAATTTTATAAATATTAATATCAAAATAAAGAAAAAGAGAAAAGATAGATAGATAGAAACCATCAATAAATAATATAAAAAATGAAAAAAGATGGAAGGATAAGAAACCATCTAGGAAACTACCTACGAATCCCATGAGAATTATTAAAAAAAAAAAAAACTTTAAAGGACTAGTTTTTAAATTGAAAGATTAAGAGTATGTTCACTACAAACAAGCCATGATTAGAGGAAGCTCAAATTCTTCCACCAAAAGCAATTGCACATAAATGAATGATGACCCATTGCTCAATTTTTCATAAAGCATCGAAAATGGTTAAAGTGAAAATGTAAGATTAATAGCCCTATAGATGGTGTAATTGACTTGTTGAAGATAAAATAATTCATTACCAATCTAATAATGTTTTATACATGATTTATGTAGATTCGATTCATAAATTATAAATGAATGATAAAAAATTACTAGAGGAAACATAAATTATATCATTTGAAAGTTTAAAAGAAAATTAAAAAAAAAATACTTATCTTGAGATTATTGTGTTTTAAATTAACTTTTTAACAATTAATTAGTTATAATTTTTTTTCATTTTTTTCTTTGATTTAAAATATTTTATTTTTAATTTTAAATCAAAATTTCATTAGTTAATTTTTTATTTATTATTATGTGGATTCAAGATTCAAGAGTAACATTTGTTTTATAAATTGTTAGTCTAGTTAATTGTTAGTTCATTAACTCAATTAGTTGTCAAATATCTTTAAGACTTGTATAATTAAGAAAATTCATGCACTCCCTAAAAGGTGGGGTACTTCATTTTAATGAAACAACAAAAAAAATCATCTTTTAGTGATCCATATGAATCATAAAATAATTTTTAATAAGAAAAAATAAACATGGACATTCTCCAAAAGTGGAAACTCTACTTTGTCTTCTTTATATTATCACTAACCAAAAGGAGAGGAAAATGTTATTTCATCCCTTCCATCAAGGGGAGATGAAAGTCATCAAACAAAGGATAAATGATGCACTATGTCTCTTCCATTTCTAAAGGGGAGATGAAAAGTCACAAGTGTCTCTGTATTTCTTAAAGCTTGGAAATATATATTTAAAGCTCAGGTTTAAGAAAAAAGCAAGGACAATTGTGAAGATCAATCATGTGTTATATTTATAAAATGTTAGGTAAAGGAAATGAGCATAGAAGTATAAGGGAAACAAGGGAGACATGTCACTAATGCAACATCATGTAGATTGCAACCATAACTAAGAACTTAAATGAATGGAACAAATGGTAGATTGTATCCATTTTTTTTACATATTCATTGTACACGACATTTATTACATTATGACGGTGATAGGTATTTACTAATACAATTAGTTTGGTTTTTATCTCTTCATAGGGTTTCTACAAAATATGGCATTCAATTATCATCTTCTTCTCTTTCTAAAATACTATAATTGTCATTTTTTTTTCATTTAAGGATAACAATATTAGCTCTCGATTCTATAGATTCAAAAGAATAGTTTATAGATCATATGGAGTGCTCACTCTCCATATGCCACAAATTAGTTGTTATCTCCCATCACTTGTGGCTGAATATTTAAACTACACTCCTCTCTCTCCCCTAGTGTATTATGATCATATAGGACAATAATGCTTATCATACTTGACAACAAAGGCCTTATTCTTCCTTGTTATGATATATATTTACAATAGAAATTACTTTTATATTAAAATGCTATATTTTCTACCATGAAAGTTGTCTATGTATGTCAAGTACAAGATAATAAGCCAATGATTATAAGCCTATAGATTCTTTGAGAAACCCTATTGTCCTTGCTTTTCCTAATTATGGTTTCTTGGGGTTGTAGCATCATAAATTGTCTCTCTTGACAATTTCACACTATGTTTTGCTTCCTTTGAGAAACCCTATTGTCCTTGCTTTTCCTAATTATGGTTTCTTGGGGCTGTAGCATCGTAAATTGTCTCTCTTGACAATTTCACACTATGTTTTGCTTCCCCCTAAATTATTGAGTCTAATTTGGTCTCTAATTTCCTAAATTATGCATTCTATAGCCCATTTATACCACTTTCTGAGAAATTGCAAGCATTGAACAAACACATCCAATTAATATTTTTCCCCTGACACTTAATGTCCTAGAGAATAGGGCAAGGACCCATTCGCGCTTGGGCGAATGGGTCCTTTCCCTATTCTACCAGGGACCAATTTTGGACACGTCGGAGTCTCCATTTTAACATTCAAAATTCAGATTTCAAATGTTGGCTATCAAGATTTCTCAGGAAATTAGAAAAATGCTTATAAATACCTAGTTATTGCATCATTTGAAATCTAACAAGAAATGAACAAGCATTCATGAGTAAAAAATATTGTCACAAAGATCATTCAAGAACAATTCAAGAGAAATATTTTAGAGCTTTATCGCAACAATTCAAGATCCTAACATCATGTCAAATAGATTATGTCAATTTATGTGTGTTCATGTTATCATTGTTTTATGACGGCTAACACTTTTGTAGGTCTCCAAAAGTATTCAAGAAAATCAAGCAAGCAAGATCCAAGACCTTGAGGTGATGTATATGACTTCAATCCTTCAAGGAAGCCATTAAAGGGTGGCGAGTTGTAACATTGTGACTTCATCATTGTTTCCTATTCATTATCACTCTATTATTGATATTGCCATTGTGGAAGTGGAAACACTTACATGGGGTTTGACTGAGGCAAGCCCCTAAATGGCCCAACATTTTCCCTCTCTTTTAATGTGCATGTTTTAGGTTTGAAGAGGATTGAGGGAAGATTGAAGACAAATTGTTCATTGTTGCATTTGAAGCCTTACATCTTGTCAACAAACAAAAACTCACCTACAAAATTATTTGACAGTGTTTTGACAATTCTGCAACTAGAAATCAGAAGCTTAGACTTGTCATCAAAGGACCCAAAAAATAGAGTAGAAGTGTCATACAAAGACCCATTCGCCCAAGGGTGACCCAATCCTACTACAGTGATCAGATCCATTTTTTTGCGATAGGTACACAGTCCTTTGCACTTTCCAGATCTACCTGTAAGTTATTGTTTCAGTCTATACATTGTCAAGATCTTGCATTTTCATATTAGGTCATATAGTTTAATTAGGTTAATCATAGAAAATCAATTCCAGATCATTTAATCCTTAATAGCATGGAGATTTAGGTCTCATTGGCTCACCTTCATGGTTGAAAGTCAACCTATTCACCTTGTTAATCTCCATCTTAATGAAACATAAGAAAATACCCAACACCAACCATTCCAATCCTAGGTTTACATAATAGACCTAGAGTCCCTTTATTTTTTTTATTTCATTTTGGTGAGCCTAAATTGTTAACATTACATGTACCTTCTGAAAATTGCATCCTTGATCTAAGTCATGCATTGCATTATTTGTATCTTTCATTTAGGGTTTCACTTTTGCATCATAAAAAGACAAAAAATAAAAATTTGTATATTATTTTACATCATAGGTTACATTAAGATTCATTTCAGTCACCAAGATAAGATCTACATTGAAAATTGCATTCATAATTTTCATTTGCACTGTTACACATTTTCATTTGTATCACATTGTCTTAATTTGAGAAATTCTAGAAAAAGACTCAGTTATAGACTTGTTTGCACATAAAAGCAAAACCTCTAGACAACATAATAAACAATCAACTTTTGAATTTTCAAAATCCCTAGATCGAGGACGTAGACATCCTTGGGTACACCTGTCCTTGTACACTTGCATTAACAAGTTTTTTCACACTTCTATGTCTCTGCGTCTTCAGTCTGTTTGTGCCTGTAGAAGTCTTTTTTGAAATTCTTAATTGCATTCATTTAGGAATCTTTCAATTAGCTAAAAAAAGTGATAAAAAGTGAAAAAAATTACATTGTTTTGTTTCAGAATTTTATCAAAATCAACATTCTCAGATTTAGGCATCTTATAATTAGTCAATTTGTGCATTTTAGCTCAAAAACTCATTAAAAATTTTCATGAGGAAGCTAGGATTACCCCTATCTGGGATCACACGATAGAGGTGAGATGGATGCCTGTAAAGAAGGGATGGCATGAGATTAGTTTTGATGATATGACTAGAGGAAATCCAACCCCTTCCAAAGTTGGGTGTATTAAAAGGAACAATGAAGCAACAATAGTTGGGATGGTAGCAAAAATTGATAGTTACAAAAAAAAAAGTGAAGTAAAATTCCAAGAGGCTTTATTGGGGCTTCAATTATAAAAAAAGTAAAAGTTAAGAATTTGCACATTGAAGGAGATCCACTCTTAACCATAAATTTTCTCTTGAATATACACCAAAACAAAAACCAAATAATGATTTGAATCAATGTGGGGAGGCTTTGGATGCAATTGAAGACCTTAAGGTGGGACATATTTTTCATAATACAAATGGTGTGGTTAACAAGCTAGCTAATATGGAAATTGATATGGACAGGGATTTATTAATTGTCAACTCAATTAATACATGTTAGGATATAGTTCCCAATATCCTATCCTTGACCTCCTAGTTGTTTTAAAAGATTCTATTATTTCACAGTAGGAGGGGGATTTTAGCTTGAGTGTTATCATACATGAGATGATTTCATTCATGTTTGAAAGTAAAGGAAATTATTAGTTTGCACCGCTAGCCAATAATTATGAGGAATAAAGTTTTAGAATGGATCTTTGGCCTCATTCCATAGCAATCGACATGGGCACAATAATTTCTCCAAGAAAATAAACACCAAATTGATTTTAGGGGGGAAGTGTTAGAGATCAAACTTAAAATTTTTTTTAGGACTAATTCCATGGTGGTTGCATGTTGTTAAGTTGGTGCTACGAAACACTTTTCTCTCCACATCACATTGGTACTGAGTAAATATTGATATCTCTTCCATGTTTTCAATGATACTCCTAGATGTAGGGAAATCAAAATATTTGATCCAAATAGTGACCAAAACACTCATGAAAGCATGGTGTTGTAGTGGCTTGAAAAATGTATAGATGATGCAATGCTCGAGTTGGGGTTTCTATCCTAACTATAGAAACTTGCCACAAATCAACCCATAGTTCTCTAGAATGTGGGTTCCATTTATAATTAGAGCACTAGGTGAAGATGAAAGTTCCCATCATAAAAAGGCTAAATAGGGTACCAAACTCTTGAAATATGTTGAGCTAGTGTTTCCTTAGTGTCTAAGGTCGACTAGTCTTTTGCTCCATGTTTGGGATTAAGGATTTTGAAGACGATGGGGTAGAGAAGGATGGGGAAACTACTCAACCTCGAGAAGAGTCAAAAATATATTATGATAACTATATCTTGTTCTGCACATTATTTTTTATTATCGGAAAATAGGTTTTGAAGGGTCCCTGAAACCCTTTACAAAATAAGGTAGCTTGAGAGATAAAACAATACAAAGCAACCCCAAAGACAAAAAGTGAACAAAACCACAATCAACTAATCAACAACCCAACAACAAACAAGAAGCAAAAAAAAAGCAACAACTACAACAGGTCCTTTAGAATCCTCGTAACATTCAGGTCTTTAGTGATCACCTTGTCGCGCACCTCCATGACCTCCTTCACTTCCTGAGCTGAAATTTTTGCCCCTTTTTTAGTCTTGCTTCTGGTTCTAACACAAGGTCCCTCATTAGCACCTCTGACCTATTTCCCAACCAAAGTGTCATCCTCCACCTCTTGAACATCTTTTTCATAAAAAAGGGACTTACTAGTCCATTTCCTAGCCTTTTCATTCAATAACACCAACCCCTCTGCACTATCCAGGAGAGAGTCCCTACTAACATTAACTAGAGTGGAGAGATCCTCTTGAATTTTTGTGATTTTATGCTCAAGAGCAACAATCTGAGAATCGTGGTCCTTTCTCATTTTGGAAAAATCCTTCGTAATTTGGTTAATTATGGCATTCATGATTTTCATCTTATCATACATTGTCACCTCCTTATTGTTGTTCTTCAAAGTGCTAATATTGAATGTGGCCAATGAATCATACTTACATGCAAATACTTAACTTCACGAAGGAGCCACATAAAGAGTTTAAAGAGAACATCCGCCCCCTCCTTAGCCATACTAGCCATATCATTAGGATCAAGCATCTCCAAATTCATACCAATACCCTGAAAAGAACACTTAGGAAGATCCTCAAAACGATTATCAACAGGAGACTCCATCTTCTGCTTCCCTTTGCCCACAACCTCAGAAGTAACAGGGGGCATCTCCAGATCAACCACATCAATCTTTGCATGCTTTGCTTCCTTGTCAACCTTAGGAACTCATGACTCCTTTTCTCCTTCAATAGCATCTTGAAGCTTATGACCAGACTGAGGCTCACCAAGAGACACAACATCCATAATCTTTCCCCGAGTTAATTTAGGAACTTTCTTCCACACAGAAGAATTACCCGCTAATCCACTCTCATTTTCCCCAACTAAAATCTTCCTCTTCACTCCAAAAAATGGGGGTGGATCCACCTCTTATTGCCCTAATTCCCCTTCCCAACCTTGACAAAATTTTTAACAGAATTTTTGCCCTTGGCTATGGCTTTGAGGGTCTTATCCCCTTCCAAATCAGTATGTTTTGTACATTGTTAATAGTCCAATATTGTAGATATAATCTCTTGATAATGTAATGGCCCTCTTGTGAAGCAACCAAGTTGCTATAATTTTGAATTTTGAAATCAATTTATAGGGTATGGCTCCCTAAATCTAGATATATCTATTAAAAAAGTATTTCAAATAAAACAAAATAAAACTTTTAGATAATTCTAAAATCAAAACTAGATTATCTTAAATACATCTATCTAAAAAAGTCAAAGAGATAATTTAAAAAAAAAAAAAAATTAATAATATTTTATTATTAAAGATTACTATTTTGATGTGTAAATGGATGCCAAATCTAAGATAAAAGGTAAGAGTTTTTGTTAACACATTCAAGCTATTATACTTACTACCATGGTAGAATACCTTGTGCATTAACAAAATATTTCTTAAGAAAATTAAATAATTCAAAGTGTCATATCTTATCCTTTAGATAAATAAATTTGAGATATTTGTTCTAATTTTATAACATAAGATTTAAACGTGTCCCCATGAATCAAATATTTTACACTCATCATTACCTTCATAACATTAATCAAAATAAACCCAAAACATAAATATATTGATATGCAACTTTTAAGAGACTAATAAAAACAAAAATTGTGTAAAATTGACTAAGTTTTTTTTTTGATATGTTGCTCAATACTTTATTTGTGAGAAAAATCAATTATTTATGATAAAACCTATTAAAAAACATAACCATACAATTTATGTGAAATAGCAAGGAATTTGGTGGTGTTCAACCAAAGAAAAATGTTATATATTTTACTTGTGCAAGAAAATTCACCTTTTATTTTATTGATTATTATGTCAATTTGTAGGTGGTACAGTATTAAGAAATATTATTTTGTTGATTATTATGTTAATTTGTAGGTGATATGACATTGAGAAAGGCAACCTACCATGATTCACCCTTTATTTTATTGATTACGTCGAGAGGCTAATTCTACAATGGCATCACAGATCAGCACATCCGTCAAAAAAAAAAAACAAACAAACAAAAACCCAAAAAAATAAAAAATCCAAAAATTAAAGAATTTAAAAATAAAATATAATATATTATATTAGATAATAATATAATACATATTATATATTATAATAATAAAGAAACCTTCAATGGTGAAAGGATTAGCGTTAGTCTCTTATTGATAATTACTGCATTTGGAGTTCTTTTATCTTCGTTTGTACTCATAAATCTCTTGCAATGGCAATTTGAAAGATAAAGTGCTCTGGTTTAAATTGTCATATTTTATACAATCTCTTCTTTTTACAACTTGATCAAGCGATAAAAAAAATCTGGTGTATGGCGATTCAAAATACTTCCCAAGGTCGATTCTCAGTTGCTCTAAAAAGAGAATGAAATTTCTTAGGATCTGAAAGACTGCCTACTCTAACATCCTTGCAATCTCAAGCCTACTAAAAATGAACAGAATTAAGAGATTGTTTCTAATTCTGGTATTAACATTATGTACAAAATTAGCCAAAAATGGTGTTAGGGTCTATAGGATTTTCTTATATAGCTTCTGGGTTTTGTGACTTTTGTCTAGACCAACGATCTAATTTGAGGCTATCACATTATCAGTCTTTCTTCTGCAGAAATGTCTGAGATCAACAACCATGACACTAATGTCATCAAGTGCACCCCTGGATACAGAGAGCTCCACAAGCTTTTTGCAAGCTACCATAGAACCTACCCTACACAATTGCTGTGAGCCAGAGCTTTCTGGATTCTCTGTAAGGTCTTGGCCATTGCACCCTATATTGTTAACCTTGCCATTCACATTCCTGACTTGCATGACCTTTGAGACATTTTCCAAAGTAAATTTCCTTGCCTTGGGTGGGAAGCTACTGTTTTCATTGCATTCTTCTTCTAGTTCAAATGGATCAGAATGGTTGCTGTGTCCTTGCTTTTCTTCTATACAAAAAGGCCTTGCAATATCCACTGCTTCTTGAGTGCTGACCTGAGACGAGCATAAAGAGTAACAGGGATAAGTGAGTCAAAACAAACTTGTGACAAGTAAAATAAGTATAAATTGCTGGAGGGAAGTATACAAGCTACTAGAAGAAAAAGGAAAATCCATAAAAATAGTCTAGATCAGGGAAAATCTGAATCACACAATATTAAAAATTAAAAAAAGCACAAAAGCTATTTGGAAAATTCAAGTGTACCTTCTCCCATAGGCCATCAGATGCCATTATCATAAATTCAGACTCAGAGGTAATGGGCAACATTCTGGTATCTGGTTCGGCTGTTACCCATTGTTTGAGCTGCAAATCTCCTATGCTTCTAGATACAGCTAAGGTTCCCTGTACTCTCCAAACTCCACCATGAATATCCACATAACCACCCTGCATCAATTCCCCAAAAAAGCATCAGATATCCTTTCACTGAAAGAGGTAGAGAAATAAATCAAATATGCAAATTGTGTTTGTGCTTTTGTTTACCAGATTCTCAATCCTTTTCTTTTCTTTCTCTGTTCCTGGTTTATGGTCACAGGTAAGAACTTCAGCATTTCCATTTCTACTCAGCACTGCACGACAATCCCCGGCATTGCCGACAACTAAACAACCATCCTTAATCAAAGCAGTTACACAACAAACCCCGCTGCTTACACCCTGCTTGTCAGACAGTCAGATTCAATTCAAGGTAAGTTATTTTTCATAGCTTACAAAATCAAAAAATGGAAAAAACAGGGAGAACAAATTCCTTAACCCATAGTTGGAGAATCTACTGTGCCTCGATCTAGAAATATCAGGCTTCAAATGAATTATTTAACAAAAATTGGTCCACAATAAATGCTTCAATAGAAATTTGAAAATTATACCGTGTCTCTTCATATGCTCAAACCATACAGTACAGGAATATATTAGTAACCAAACATTACAAGCTTCTAGTAGTTTACCTGCTCTAGAAAGTCATTGTCTGTTGCTAAATACCCAGCTTTAACTGCTTTCTCTAGCTTTCCATCTTGTCCTCCTGACATGATCAGCAAAGCTACGATCTTTTGTCCAAGTTTCTCTGCTACAAAATCTGCAGCTTTACGGCCTCCATGCCCATCATAAACTCCGAAGAAAGCCTGCCAAACCCCAAACAACCCCGTAAAAAGGTAAAACCTCAATCCTTCCTAAAAATAGCAAGAAAACTGTCTGGAACGTGTACTGTATGAGTGCATTACTGCAGGAATGAGCAAGCATTTAGCACTAAACTTGTAACAATATAATCGTTAAAAGAAACCGATGATTTGTAGAATGTATTGACTGAATATTCTTTTGTAATAGATTGTTAGGTTGGATTCTAGCTCCAATCTCTCTTTTTGCCTATTCCAGGTCAGGGGACAAGTGTGATTATATAATTATTCTGACCTACTTGAACATGAATGGAGAGTTGCAGTGTGCGGATATTTAGAATAGCATTAACATGTCATAAAAAGAATTTGTCAGTTCACTGAATGTTGGGGCTAATTAGAAGACTCTACATCAGTCTGCTTAGGCAGTGGACTCTACGCCTCTAAACTCATGGAGCAGTTGTTTCACTAAAAATTGGATTGCCAGCTGCAGTAAAGAATGTACCTTCTTGAAAATAGAAGGTTGTTATTTCAAAACATTCTTGTAGCTCCCCTGGGGTAAGGAGAGACTGTCACTTTACTTATTGATTATGTGTAATATGTGGCTTGAAAAGAGAAAGGAATTTTCCAGCATAAAATAAAATGGTCAATTCCTGGGATGTAGCTAAGTATTTCTCTTCTGCTAAGGCATTAGCACATACCTCTCAAGAGATAATGAAAAAGCATTGCCTGCTAGGCTCTGAAATTTTTTAAGGGGCATCCACTGAAAATAATTTAGAAGCCTCCTATATCAGCAGCATTAATTAGGGAGATTTGTTTAGTTGATAGGCATCTTTTTGCCATGCTAAAATTAAAATTTGATCCTTAATTTGGTGAGGTTCAGGGCTCAAACACTAACTTGTGCTTATTTGGACACTGTATGAAATTCTCATCCACGGATATGCAGTTGCACCAGTTATTGCAAGAGGAATCACCTCGATGATCTCTGCTTTACATAACTAGCAGGCGCTTTTTCTCGATTGGTGTGTCTTCTCTAAGTGGGCACCTAAGTGCAGGTAAACATTTGAATCGGAAGTCTCTTCAACTTCATATAGCTGTCAAAAAACTATGCTTTAGCAAATGAAGAGCCTAGGGTAGAGTTTGAGCAAGCTTGCATGCATGGGACTTGTGGAGAGGTGGTCGTGTGCAGAATTAATTGTGATCAGTCGGGCAGAGCCGCAGAAGTGAGGGTTCTTAGCAGGGATACATATGTGAACCCTTAGTTCATTACACCAATTCAAGCTACAAGATTAGCCAACTAGAAGATCACAGAATAACCAAGATTTACAGGGCATCAGAACTGATTCAGGAATCAGAAGGCAGCTTGAACTTTGTCCATTTCCATGACCTTCAATAAAGAGGAAAGAAAGTGGCCCCATGAGAGTGGCTGCTTTACTATTGTCTGGACATTCAGTCTCACCGACTTAAACTTAGTTTTTGGGGCCGTGTTTGTTTTGGCTGTTTCCTTTTTGGGGCCACTTGATACTTGATTCCTCATTTCCTGGCTAGGCCTGTTTGGTTTTGGGCTGTGATACCATTCCACGGCCGCCCACTATTTCTAAGGTTTGGCTGTATGGTTCACTTTGGTTATTAATATATAGCTCCAATTCATTAAAAAATAGTGCATTGGCAGGTTCTTCTTGTATGATAAGTATGCAGTGAATTTGTTTATAGAAACAGAGTTTTATGATATGGCTAACTATTCAAAGGGGACTTCTTTTGGAACAACGCTTATAGAACAAAATCAGTTCTTATAAATATGTAGGGTACCAATATTGGAGATCTGTTTGTTTCTGCATTCATAGTTCTAATACATTACTTGGTGTAAACTATAATAAAGAGTCAAGACTGCAATGCTTCTGGCTTTAAGAACTGGCGTGAACCAGAAGGAATGGTTAAGGACTTTTCTTACCTGCTGATCATCCCCGTTGATGTTTGTAATGACCTTGTGGGTATCTTCCATAATTTCCTTCTTTCCTTTCTTACAGTAAAAACCATAGTGATCCCCTTCAAAGCTAATGCTTTCTTCCTTGACAGTTTTCTCATTCAGACCAACCATTTTAAGTTCTCTCGGAGCCTTAGGAATGTTCAGCTTTGCGGGGCGCTTTCTTTTGAGCGAAGGATAAGAAAGCAAACTGAATTTGCTGCCACCAACTTCTAGCTCAGCATTTTTCTCTGCCAAAACTTCTCCTTTAGCATGTTCTTCTTTTACCTTTGGAAATCTTTGCCTGCTTTCTCTTTGCATAAGCTTCAAACTATGGTCCAAAATACCCATGTTATTATCATGATCCCCTTGAAGTGGAAAGTGATTATTATCACGAATATGTGGGCAAAGCCTTGATGGATGCAAAGCATTCCTTGAAGGAGAACAATGGTGTTGGTGGTTCACATTGTTCAAGTGCAGATTAAATTGGGAACCTGCATTGTTCAATGGGGATGATCTCAAAACTGGTGATTCTACATGTATCATCATTGAGTGGAATCGATATCACTGCAAGTCTGCAAAGATGGGGATTTGCACGAACCCAAAACAGGGGAGTGAACCAGAGTTGAATGCAAGACAAATTTGATGTTCCTCTGTAAATTCAATTCCCACACCACTCTACAATACTCTTTCAACGACAGAAACACAATAAGTAAGAAAAAATCCCAAGTTTATAGCCTCTGTTCACAAAAAAGCTTTTCAAAGACAATGGGCAGAGATCAAGTTTGCAGTGTGTGATCACAATAGGACCTTAAATCAGCTAAGTATAGAGACCGACTTTGGAGTTTCTGCTCACAATGAGGCCCAAATACACACTTAGGAAAAAGGAAAAACTATTTTCCTGGGTACTGAAGAAAAAATCTGATACACTGCCTACACAATGGAAAAGCTCTTTCTGAAAAACTGAGGTTCATATGGATTATAAAGCACTCAAAAAACTTGAACCTATAGATTAATTGTAATTTTGCTGACCAATTCTTTTCATCTCTGAATATATAAATGCAGTGGACTGGGCTTAAATGTTTCCCGTTTTACTCGCGCACAGCATTTAGAGGAAGACGTATTCTCTGCCTGCGTATCCCATAATTAATGATGGTGATGGAAGTGAAACGTATGATTGTTTGATTTGACCTGGTAGTGCTCGACGGTTTAGCTTTTTATTCCATCAAGATTGCCTTGTCAAATCTTTGACTCGGCCAGGTTAATTACTGTTTCTTCTGAAGGTTGGCGAAAAGAGTATCTGTACTGTTTCAAGGACAGCCTAGAAGATGTGGGTAATAAAGTTGTTTAGTCGCCATAGTGATGTTCAAATCATGTGGGCATCTCTCTGGGCAAAGGCTATAGAGGCAACAATTTCTACCGTCCCATCCATGCATGGCATGGATGCCGCACTGCCTCCCTCGTTTCTCTCGCCCTCCGTACAAACTCTGTCGTCTGTGCCCGCACTGCCAACTCTGTCCCTATCAGAGTAGAGTATAATTTTAAGGTTTATATTAAAAGATTAGATTATACTTTATCATTTTTTTTATTAAATAAATATTATATTTATTTTATTTCTTATTTAACTATAATTTTAAAATTATAAAAAATATTTAAAATGTTTAAAATATTTAAAATTTTATTTTAATGTAAAATATATATAAATATTTAATATAAAAAATATTTAAAATTTCAAAATATATTTCTATTAAATTAATTTAAATATTAAAATTTTGATATTTTTAATATAAATTAATTATAAGTTTTAATTTTTAATTTTTAAATTTGATTATGAAATATTTAAGATAAAATAAGATAGAAAGTAAAAATATTTAAATTTAATATAAATATTTAGATGTTAATGTATTTAATATAATTTGATATTAATTGAATTTTATTTTCATCTTTTTTTCATTTTTTTCATTTTATTTACTTTTTTAAAGAGAATACTTGTTAAAATCATCATATTTTAAAATAGAAAAAATTAACATTAATTATTTTTGAACAATAAGTTGGTAACTATCTTGATCTAATTATATATTTTGTGTTTAAATAGATCATTAAATATACTAAAAAAATATGTTTAATAAATTTATAAATTTTATTTAATTGATCTACTTAATCAAAAGTGTTAAAATTGAATAATATTTTATTTTTAACATTGAACTCAAGTGTAAAAGTGTTTTGGATTTAACTATATGTGTTTTTACATCAAGTTTTAATCACACTAATATAATGTATTAGTATATCATGTTATAAAAGGAAACATATTAGTTTAATTAAAATATATCATTAAATTATAAAGGGTAGTGTACCATTTTTTTCAAAGTTTAAACCTACACTTTCTTTTTTTATTTCTCTATTTAACCATCAATCTATATTTTGGGGTAGCCCATAATATATTAACATTAAATGTAACCCTAATTAGATTAAAACCCTAATTTGTCTAATGATAAACTATATTATAGGGATAATGAAGTGGCACCAAAATGTTAAATATGGTATGCAATATATCATGATGTTGGGTATGGTTTGTGATGATCTATAAAAAATTCTAAGATAAATAGGGTTTTGAAGCCCTATTTTATTGAAGGAGACCTGACATCATAATTCTTGATGTGTTGAATAGTTTAGAAAAGCACAAAATATGAATAGGATTTTAAGACCATATATTATGGTAGCTTACAATGCAAAAGAAGGAAGGAGATCTACTATCATAATATAGAATCCAATGTATATACATCACAATAACTTCTACAGAGAGAAGGTCTCATATTTTTGGTAGCTTATAATGCAAAATGATAGATGGTTTGATCTAAACATACAAAAAAATGTATGATATGAATCTTCCTTAACCTTACTTCTATTTCAAAATAATATATTTACAATTAAACATAATTTTTTTTTTTTTTAGACTGCAGAATCGGGTAGCACGACCCCCTATAAACTGCCGCGACACGCCCTCCGGTACCACGGGACGGGCGACCCCCTATAAACTGCCGCGACACGCCCTCCGGTACCACGGGACGGGGGGAGACTAGAACTCGTGACCAGCAGAGCCGCAACAGAATTACTTAGCCAACCGAGCTAGGGCCCCCGCCCATACAATTAAACATAAATTTTAGTTTGATATAATTTCTATATTTTTAATTCAAATTTATATTGATCAATAATAATTATATTTGATTAAATTTTAAAGGAATGCAAATATGAATAAGTTAGATCAAATATACTATTTATACTGTTTGACCATATTTCTCAAGTACCAAAAAAATATTCTATAAGAATGCACAATGTTGTACTCAATAATTAAGAGCCACACCTATATATGTTCTAATCTTTGAATTAATTGGCTTGCATTTGCCATAACTTTATTTTTTAAAAATAATTAGATATAAGCCAAAAGATTGAAATTTCATGCAACGTTCATGGTTAGTATTGATCAGTGTAGAATTTTGTGTGTTGTCACTTGTAATTAATCTATTTGGTTATTTTGAATTTTTTAGTTTTTGGATATCATCACAATTAATAAATTTAAAAATTATCAACTTCAAATATTTTATATTTTTTACAATTAGAATTTAGTTTAATTTTACAATATAAAAAAGTTTGTATGTAAAAATGAAAAAAAAATACAATATAAAGAATACTTTTAAATTTAATTTAATATTTAATTCATTTATATTACATAATCATTATAATTTAATTGATTATGAATTTAATAATTTAATAATAAATGTTTTATGAATTTTAGAAAATAGAATTTAGTTTAATTTTTAAAATAAAACTAAAAAAAGAATTTAGCATACATATATTAAATATTAATATATATAAATACACAGAGAGTCATCATTCTCTAATTTTCTTTTTTGATTGATTTATCTTTGTAATCAAATATTTGATTTCTCTTTGCAATCAAATTATTTATTTATTTATTTGTTCTTTTAAATATTTGAATTATTTTTCTTATTTATGTCTTTATTTAAGAATGTCATAATTAATTAACTCATTGCAACTCTAATTGAACCGTAAACTAATTAACACCAAACTCTAATTGAACTCTAACCCTAATTGGAACCCTTATTCTAACCCTAAGCTTTATATGAGATAACCCTAACCTTAATTTAATTCTAACCCGAAACTTTGTCCTAGAATTCTAACTCTAACTCTAACCCTAAACCTAAGTAAACCCTAACCCTAATCCTAATTAAAAGTTTAATCCTAACTATAATACTAATTTTAACATTAATCATAATTATAATCCTAACCTTAGTTGAACACCCTAACCCCAATCCTAATTGAAATCTAGCCCTAACTGTAACACTATTTCAAACTCTAATCATAATTATAACCTTAACCCTATATTTGAACACCATAAGCCTAACCCTAACTATAGTTGTCCCTAATTGAACCTTAACTCTAATTGGACATAAAACTTAGTCACCCAAAAATTACTTTGACTTAGTCACTCTAATTTTTTTTAACAATAGTAGAAGATAATTCCAATTGACAAGTAGCCTCAAGAAAGATCTTTAGAATATCTTCTTGTTCTATCAATATTACCAATAAAAAAATACCACTTTGACTTAGTCACTCCCAACACCTACTTCCTAAATGGTCATTGCGATGCACAAATATTAAATTATGCATAGATAAACAATAAATTACACATAGGTAAACATGCCACACACCATATTTTACATAAATAAAAGTTTGTTTAATTTATTTAAATGAAACATATATCTAATACAAATAAAATTAACATGATGAAATCTTCTTGTATTGGTAAATTAAAATAACAACTTTATTTTATATATTAATCAAATTCTTTTAAATTTATTTATTGAAAATAAAATTAACATGTTATTATTTACAAATTTTGGAGTTAATAAATTTATAAGTTATTATTATTTAGATGAAATAATAATTTCATCTAACAACTCTAAGTCCTAAAACCCCAAAGGGTTACGGTTCTTAAATAAAATAAAAAATTTAAATTTTATTAATATTTTAAATATTTTTATAATTTTAAAATTATAGTTAAATAAGAAATAAAATAAA